>JANHAO010028137.1:0-10674 GCA_026873985.1 Saraca asoca
TTTTATTATTAATTGAGACATTCATGATTGTAAATTATAATTGTGATTATAATTGCGTTTATCAAAATTAAATAATTTTGTGATCAATGAATATAATTTAAAACTATAAAGATAAGACAAAAAAAAAAGGAAATTTTACTGGACACTTACATGGCCTCCATAGTAAGTAGTGGTCCAATCAAAGCGGGGTGTCCAGGGGTAGACGCAGGAATCTGAGTTAGTGGGGGCTAACCCGGATCCAAAATAAAAAAATTTATAATTTAGTCTCAAATTTTTTATTTTTTTTTACTAAGACCTATTTTTAAAGAGTTTTTTCAATTTAATCCCTACCGAATTTTCAATTTAGTCCTTCTATTAAATTTTTTTTTTTAATATTATAAATTTTTTTTTCAAAAACTTCAGTGGGGGATTGAGCCCCCACTGGGCCTTAACTGCGTCTGCCCCTGGGGGTGTCACAGCAAAACATCCCTTGCAGTCCTTGGTCTAGCTCCTTACATGAAAAGGTTGCGGTGAGAACATGCTATCATTTCCATCAGTGCCATAAGCGATCACAATATCACTACATTGCTAAACGTACAGAGCAGTCATTTTCACAACAAATATAAACTTTCATATGAAGTTAACAGTAAAATTAATTGAGGTCGAGCATATTAATTTCGGTCCACCAAACTTTAAGACCTCTGTTAAAAAAGGGTTCTCAACTAGGGAAACTTTGTTATATTTTTTAAGCAGGAGACTCCGTTTTATTTACATAAGAAATATATTTTGAAAAGTTAAATTTTTTAAGAAGTAAATTTTTTATAATTTTTTGAAAAAGTATTAAAAGTTATTTAGTTAATAATAAGAAGCTAGTACTTTTAAAAAAGTAAATTTTATATTTGATTTAATAATGAACTTCTTATAAAATATTATTAAAATGAATAAAATGTATTTTTATCATAAAAAAATTGATTAAGAAATAAAATATATTTTATTAAAAATACAGTTTACCTAGGAAGAGGTTATAAATAATTTCTCCTATTTCATATGAAGTAAACTTCCTAAAAAATTATTACTTTCTTCATTTTTTTTAATTAACAGTGAACTAAATAATATAACTATTCTTCCCAATAAGTTGCACCCTTCATGATACTTTAATCAATTAAATATTTTATTATTCAAAATTACGTGAGTCCTAGTAGGTAGGACCTACCTTTTTTTTTTTTTTTCAATATGATAAAAATTTTTCCTTACTCAAAAAGTGTCAAAGAATTTTTACTTAATCAGCAGGTGGCGTGGTATCGTATGGCCTAAACCCAAATTTGAAATTAGAGTGCTCCATGTGATGAACTAAAATATTAGAAAATGGTTATCTATATTTAGTGTTGCAGTAATTTCTTCTACAGTTGCCATTACAATGCAAGAGCTTATAAGCTGAATTACCAACCTGCCATTGCCAACCCAATTGCGTTTCCAAGAAAGAAGGAAGAACGACATCACCAAATTGGCACGAGGTATTTTCATAATAAGCCACAACACCTGCGTATATCTTGCTGAGGATATCATTTTCAGCGGAAGAAGCTCCATCAATGGCGCCACATATCTCAGACACTGGATATTCTGGTGGACTATTATACTGAGCCGCGACTGAATACATCATTACCAGCGCGTCTCTCAGATGATCACCTGACTTTAAGGGGCTACCGAAACAAAAAAGAAAAAAATTATATATAAAGTTTAATAATTACAGATAAATGAATGGATTTTTCGAAATAAAAAGAATGCTTTTACCTGCAAGTGTTGAATTTCTTGCTCAGAATGGAAAGATCTTTGGGCTTAGATGCCAATCTGTCGATTTCAGACTGTGAATTTCGTATAGTTTCGCAGCAAGTCTCACTGGCTTCATGAATATTGAATCTATTAAATACTTTCAGCTAATAGTATTCAACAATGTATTGGGAGAAGAATGCGTACCTGATGATGATTATGATCCAGTAGGATCCATTGTACAGAATCTTGAATGATAGAAAGAGAGATTTAATTTGCTTTGCCCCTTAGAGCACACAATAATTCAAAGAGAGAGAGAGAGTTGAAGGAGAGAACTTTTTTTTTTTTTTGCTTAGAGATAATCCAAGGAAGTTACAATCTATGTTCTATATATAAGATGTAAAGTCTCTTAATTTTATTTTTAAATTATTATTTACTTCCATTTAATTAATTATTATTTAATATTTACCTTATTAAATAATAATTAATCAGAACAAAACTCATTCTTTCTCAATTCGGTATTGTGATAGGAGACCAACTGATCACTAAGGGGTTGCAGGTTGGGATCTCTATTCAATAGGCTTGTGCGTAATCCAACCTATTATAGATCACGCACAATTAACCAGGACCCAATCTGTTCTGGGTTTAGCACTGATCATTTAATTAAGTTTGTTAATATTCTAATAATTAATTAATGCTAATCCACAACAATAATTAATTAAAATTAATTCAACAATATTCCGTTTGGATACCATTAATCAATTATTAGGAACAAATAATAGAATAACAAGATTTAGGCAATATTAAGCAATCAATGTATACTAAACCCTTTCGGAAATTCAGAAATAAAACAATACAAAATCATTGAATCCGATAGGGAAGTAAGTGATAGTCAACACACAAAGTCTTAAATCTAAATAGAACAGAATATGGAATTGGTCTTTCAATCACAGTTCAGAAAAAAAATAACATAAAATCATTGAATCCAATAGGGAAACAAATGACATAAACATTCCAACAATGTTTCAATATCTGAACTGAACAAAATTATGTAGATGGTCTTAAACTAACACAAAACTCAAACTCTCACTAAATCAATGCTATATCAAAAGATTTAACAAGACCCATGTGAGTTACATGTTTCTAAAATACTCCCACGGGTAAGTGTTTAGTCAACAGATTCGCCAACATTTATTCACCACGAATGTGAACTAGATGAGTCTGAGATTCAGCAATTTTCCCTCTAATGAATAGGAGTTTAACATTAAAATATTTAGTACGAATAGAGTTCCCGTGATTTTGAGAGAAGCATATAGTAGATGAACTATCGCAATAAATGATTAGAGGTCATGGTATAGAATCAACTAAATGCATGCCAGATATCAATTTCCTTAACCGTATAGCCTGACAGGTGGTTTTATAACAAGCGATGTACTCTGCTTCCATTGTTAAGGTAGCTGTGAATGTCTGTTTGATACTCTTCTACAAAACAGCTCCTCTGAACATCATAAAGATGTATCCAGAAGTTGACTTGCAATCATTCATATAGGATGCATAGTCTGAATCCGTATATCCCACAATTTCAAAAGGATCAGACTTTCTAAAAGTCAACATATGATGTTTTATACCCTGTAGGTATTCCATAACTTTCTTTGCAGCTCTCCAACAATCCTTTCCAGGATTGCTCAAGTATCTACTACACAAATTGATAGCAAAAGCTATGTTCAGACGAATGCATACTTGAGCATACATAAGGCTACCAATAGTGGAAGCGTATGGAATCTTATCCATTTTAGGCTTCTCAATGTCATTCTAAGGACATTGTGATTTAGATTACCTCCCACCTTTCTGTACAGGCACAACACAGGAAGCGCAAGATATTAAACTTCTTGAGGACTTGCTGAATATAGGTTGCCTGAGATAAACCAAGAATGCCATAAGACCTATCACAATGGACTTGTATCCCAAGAGCAAAAGAGGTCTCATCAAGATCTTTCATATCAAAATGGCATGATAACATGTGTTTTGTCGCATTCAGATATTGCTGGCTAATAGGATGTCATCAACATAGAGCACAAGTATGACGAAACTGCTCCCACTAAACTTCTGATAGATGCATTGGTTTGGAGCATTCTCAATGAATCCAAGTGAGGTGATTACTTCATCAAACTTCAGATGCCATTGCTTGGAGGCTTGTTTTAGCCCATAGATGGATCTTCGTAACTTGCACACTAAGTGCCTTTTATTAAATTCAATAAAACCATCTGGTTAGGTCATATAGACTTTTTCATATAAGTCTCCATTCAGAAATGCAGTCTTGACATCTATTTGGTGAAGTTCAAGGTCTAATTGTATAACAAGAGCCATGACAACTCTGAAAGCATCCTTAGTTAAGGCCAGAGAAAAGGTATCCGAGTAATCAATGCTTGTTTTCTAGTTGTAGCCTTTAGCTACAAGTCTCACTTTATACCTTTCAATTTCACTAGTAGCACCTTGTTTGGTCTTAAAGACCCACTTATAACTAATGAGTTTGTACCCATTTGGCAATTTAGCAAGCTCCCACACTTGGTTATGATGCATAGAGGCAATTTCATCATTCATTACCTTCAACCATTCAGAAGAATAAGGACTTGACATTACTTGCTGAAATGATATGGGATTTGCTTCATCAATAGTATTAGATTCAAATTCCTGCAAGTAAACCATTTAGTCATGTGGTATTGTAGGCCTACGAATTCTTTGAGACCATCTTAATTCAATAGTTGCCTCCTCAGTGTTTTTAATAGGCAGTTGTACATCAACCTCAACTGAATTTTCAATAACATCATTTTTATTAACTAATGGAAGTGGCAAAATAGGTACAAGTAAGATGGTGCTCTCTTTGTGTAAATCAATGTCCCTAGGCATGTGACTCCCACTATCCTAGTCATCCTCAAAATAAAATGTTTGATTAGATTCAATGACTCTAGTAGTGTGAGTAGGATAATAAAATTTGCACCCTCTTGATCTAGAATAATACCTAATGAAGAAATTACTAACAATTTTAGCATCAAGCTTCTTCAATTGGGGATTATATGGTCTCACCTCTGCCTTGCAACCCCATACTTGAAGGTGTTTTAAATCGGGCTTCTTTCCATAATACATCTCATATGGAGTCTTAGGCACAGATTTACTAGGAATCTGATTTAAAATGTAAACAGCAATCTTTAGAGCTTCACCCCATAATAAATCTAGCAAGGAAGAGTGAGTAAGCATACTCCTAACCATATCTATCAGAGTATGATTTCGCCTCTATGCAACCCCATTTTGCTGAGGGGTCCTAGGCATTGTATACTGAGCTTCTATACTATGTTCTTGTAGAAATAAAGCAAATGGATCAGGATTTCTACCCGTTTCAGTATACCTCCCATAATATTCACCACCCTTGTCTGATCTTACACATTTAATAACCTTGCTAGTCTTCAACTTAATTGTTACCTTGAAGGCCTTAAAGATATTCAATGATTCTGACTTCTCATGCAGAAGATCAATCCACCAATATTTGGAGTGATCATCTATGAAGGTAATGTAATATTGGTAGCCACCTATTGCAGGAGGAGTGATGAGACCATAAATATCAGTATGTATAAGGTCTAAAATGTTCTCAGCCCTACTTATCTCCTTATTTCTAGCTCTAGCTGGGAGTTTTCCCTTTATACAGTCAACATAAGTGTCATAATCTGTGAAGTCTAGATCATTCAGGATACCTTGCTTGACCATCCTCTCTAATCTCTCTTTGGAGATATGACTCAAATGCCTATGCCATAACATGGAAGAGTTCTCATTAACTCTTTGTTGTTTGTGTCCATTCATAACATTAATAGGAGCACCAGAAGTACCAACTGAGCAAGTATTCAAATTCAAACAATATAATCCATTCTGTAAAGAAGTAGAACTAACAACAATAGAATTGAAATAAATGTCGATTTTTCCATTTCTTTGCCAAAAGGAATAACCATAATTGTCTAATACAGAACTAGAAATCAAATTCCTTCTTCAAAAAGGTATATAAACAACATTGTTCAAATTTAAAACATGTCCAAAAGGTAAATTCAAACTAAGAGAGCCTATACATTCAACTATTGCTATGCTCCCTTCAACTCCCAAGATGGCCTTTTCCTTTTCACTTGGAATCCACCTATTTCTAAGCCCCTATAATGAATTTGCAACATGAACAGTTGCACTAGAATCTAACCACCAAGAATTAGAAAATGTCTCTAAACTATTGGATTCAAAACAAACTAGAGTTAGAAGGTGGATTTAAAAGATATACCTTCCTTCTCACACTTATTTTTAAGCTTCAAACAGTCAGATATTTTATGTTTGGGCTTCTTACAATAGTGATAATCACCCTTGAAGGTATACTTATTTAGACCCTTGTTTTGTTTCCCACTTTTCTTAAATCCAAGCTTTTTAGACTTCTTTGAATCTAGTTTCTTTCCCTTTTTGTTATTACCACCCGCATTGCTATTTGAGCCTTAAGACAGATAGTTTACGGATAGTGGATGAGAATTTCCTCTTCTAATGGACTCTTCCTCTTGTATTACTATAGAAATCATTTGGTCTACTATCCACTCTACTTCTTGAAACTTGTATGTGGTCCTCAAAACATTATACTTAGGTGAAAGAGATTGCAGAATGTGGTAAACCAGAAAACTTTCTCCTAGGTCAACACCATAGGTCTTTAGCTTGTTGTAGTAATTCACAAGTTTTATTATATGTTCTCTGACCCCAGACACCTTATCATAGCAAGTGTTATCTAGCAATGACAGGTAATAGGCTTTCTTATTCTTATCAAATTTTCTGAATTTTTCACCTATGGCTTTCAAATATTTTGTCACTGTATCCTTTTTGGGGATGCTTTGTCTAATGTTCTTTTCAATTATGAACTTGATCACTACTAAACAAATTTTGTTGGACTCATGCCATTACTTGTGATAGATTTTATCAACAGTATTAGATTCATCAGTGAGATCCTGTCATGACCTAACCTGGGGCTATGTCATTGGTGTAAAAGGTCACCATAGGAAACCTCCTACAAGCCTAACTATGCAAACTGACTCATGAATACACATCTATTATTGCCAAAAATTTGACAAAGTTTCCCCTATAATCTGGACGCCTAGGCTCAAGGCCTTTATACACAGTAAGGGCCACACACTTATCAAAACTTGTATAACAAATAAATAGATATGCAGTGGCTTAAACTAGACAACAAAAATCTTACTGGGCATCAAGGACTTAATCATAAACATAATGTAATAAGTCTTCCTATCCAACTGCTAATTTACAATACCAATTTATACCTTTATTTCCATGTAAAGGGCTATCCGATTACCAAAATGAATTTGAATGCTCTAAGGCTCTAAATAAAACATAGAAACAGGAAGAGTGAGTTTCTAAGAAACTCAATGAGTAAATAATCCTAAGAATCACTCAAAAATCCCATTTGAAAACCCTGTTTGAAAATATATACAAGTATGAATATAGCCGTGTAGTTGTGCTTACCTGCTTTACAATCATAATATCAATACACATTTAAAAACTATTATTCAATAAAAATTTTTGTAATGGAAAACATGATATTCAACAACATAGTTGTAAACAAGGAAGAAAATTAATATCTTTCTAAAATTTTATTGAAACTCTTTATAGAAAATCATACAAGTGAATTTCCACAAGAATATATTCCAAGAGGTAATCATTAGAATATAAGCACACTCATTGTCACAAGCCATCCAATAGGTCTGTCGGATGCTCCTGAACATTCCCTACATTTTCCACCTTATCCACTCCTACCTGAGTGATTTCATATCCCCAAGTGCACTAGAGTACATACCCCTATGTTTCCCGTCTTATCCATTCCTGTTCGGGTCATGAATAATTATTTTTATCCCTTACATTTTCCACCTTATCTACTCTTGCCTGAGCGATTTTATATCTCCAAGTGCACTTGAGTATATACCCGTACATTTCCCGCCTTATCCACTCCTGCCTGGGTGATTCTTATATTCAAAGGGTTAGTAATGGAAATTTCATAATGATTGTGGTACTTTAAATTAGCATTTAAAACACATTTGTATGGCAAGAAATTCATCAACTAGGTAAGCAATATTTATTAAAATATACACAAACCGGTTAATGCATTTTCATATTCAATCAGGTAGAAAGATGGTGTTATCAATGTCAATAATGTAAAGTAAAATAGTAATGCATAATCTTAACACAACAAACTATTTCAAACTCAGATTATCATATAGAAAAAAAATTTCTATTATTTATAAGGAATTACACCATCTCATATAGTGAAAATTTTATCATATTTACATATGGGATTTTTCAGTGAAAAGGATTGTTAACTCACTGCCAAGTTGCAAAACTCATAGAAATTCAAACATTATGGACTCTATAATTTATCAGAAATGCATCAGAAATAAATTATGAACAAAATTCTCCAATTTTATCATCCACACATTTTCAAACATCCACACCAATTTCTTGACAACTTTCAATCCAAGTACTATGGAATAAAACAGATGATTTAGGATTACTCATCGTGTTCTGGAGGTTCACCTGTCAGCTTGTCGTCGACCAGAATGCAGCCGTGGCCCAGAACTCAGGCTGGCCGAACTAACATGTAACAGGGGAGAAGAAATAAACTGAGGTACCTTTGGACTTTCCAACCTCTGCATCACATCCAAAACAATCAACGGTGATGGAAATAGTTGAACGGACAAGCTGCTTTACCAGAGAATGGAACTTCGGTTGGTTGAAACATTTGCTATACCGAGAAATGCTTCAGCTGAGGAGGAAGAAATTGACGGTGGGAAAACAACTGGACTTCCATAAGACCGAAGCAAGATGTTGGAGGGCGACAACTGGCCGAAAATGCACCGACCACATGTGATGCTTTGGAAATTTCTAGAGAAAGCTAAAGAAAGGAGGAAGAGAAAAGGAAGGCCAGAAAAGAGAAGAAAAGGCCGAATGGGGTTGGCCCGACTTGCAACCGGCTGACCCCCTTTATAATAAATTTTTTTTATATAGTTTACATTTTAGCCCCCAATGTTTGCACCGTCTTACACTAGGGCCCCAAACTTTGTGCCGCCTTAACAAGGGCCCCAGCTTCCATAAATCTTTTCACTTTAGTCCCTTACCAATTTTTCAGTTTAGTCCTTTTTAATTTTAATTTTATTTAATTTTTTTTTAGGTGTTACAGATCCTCTGGTTTAGGTTCTCTAAAAGCCAAATCCTCTTTTGATATAGTGAGGTACATATCTAGGGACTCTCTCCAAACATCAAAGTTAGTTCTATTAAGAGTTTTCACCACAGATAGTTGCTGGGATACAGAAACTGAGGAAAAACAAAATTAGGAAATATTAATTATGTGTGCACAAAATAATTATAAACAAGATTCCCTAACAAAACTCTGTTCAAACAAGATTTCCTAACAAAACTTAATTCATGCAACTATAGAATAAAACGTTTATCATAATCCCGCTTAAGGGTCCCAAATTATGATAAACCAAGAAAACTTAATGCGTACCATAAAGACTTGGCTCACTAGATTTCCCATACGAAAATGTACTTAACATCTCTATACCGATAGGATACAAGATATGTTAAGATATTAAAATATGCTGCCAACCTATCCAATGTGGTCCAGACAACAAATTATATTGATCACATCACATCGATAGGATGTATACATCAGCAATATAATAAATTTATAGTGTTACAAAAAATAATTACCACTCATGACTATTTTTATGATAGTAAGTAGTTGATTTCTAAGTGTAACACCCTTACTATAAGTGTGAGAAGTGTACAAACCTATACAACATAATTTTGGTAGAAATTTCTCAGAATATAAACACTATAAATAGTTACGAATTTGTTTGACATATCAAATCACACATCTAGGGAGAGTGAACTTTATATATTATAGATAATAATATGTATTTCATTCACAAACAATATTCAAGAAGTATTGGGAGAAGAATGCATACCTGATGATGATGATGATCTAGTAGGGTCCATTGTACAGAATACTGAATGATGGGAAGAGAGATTCAACCTACTTTGCCTTTTAGAACACACAATAATTCTCAGAGAGAGAAAGAGAGAAAGTTGAAGGAGAGAACTTTTTTTTTTTTTTTTTGCTTGGAGATAATCCAAGGAAGTTATAATTTGTGTTCTATATATAAGATGTAAAGTCTTTTAATTTTATTTTTAAATTATTATTTACTTCCTTTTATTAATTATTATTTAATATTTATCTTATTAAATAATAATTAATTATAACAAAACTCCTTATTTCTTAAGTTAGTATTGTGATAGGAAACTAACTAACCACTAAAGGGCTACAGATTGGAACCTCTACTCAATGGGCTTGTGTATAATCCAACCTATCATAGATTATGCACAATTAATTAGGATCCAATTTATTCTGCACTTAACACTGATCACTTAATTAAGTCTGTTAATGTTCTAATAATTAATTAATGCTAATCCATAATAATAATTAATTAAAATTAATTCAACACTATCAACACTAGATCTTCTTCTTTAATTAAATATTTGATGAGAAAATATGAAAAATTAAGCAGAAAAGCATATAATACTCGAAAATCCTTTGTGACAACAACCATGTAAGCACTGTGTGGTGTAACTTTATCAAAGTAAAGGAGTGGTGCTCATGAGGCAAGTGCACCGCGTGCAATGTGGGGATACTTTAGCCGAAACCATGTAGCAAGCACTGCAGATCAAATTAAAGTTTATGTTAAGAAAAAGATTAACACATGTTGTTATAACACAAATTAATGGAACAATATGAAGAGGGTTTGAGGAACAAACTTCCTCCATATGATCCTCCAATGACAATTACTGGGG
>JANHAO010028138.1:0-10674 GCA_026873985.1 Saraca asoca
TTAAGGGAGCAACTCATGCCTTGTTCCTTTTTACTTCTATTGGATCAGTTTCTTATTGAAGCCTAAGTCCTAAGGGTCTCATCTCCGTGTACTTCTTTATACTTTTAAGAAATGGGTTATTTTTGTTATTCTAAGTCTAATCCCCATGAACCCATTTATATGTTTTCAAGGTTTGAATTATTTTAATTTTCATTGGGTCGTTTTCTATTCTCTAATCCTCTATTGGCATTATTCCTTAGGCTTACTTTTTAAAAATTTTAAGTTCAAATTCTAATGGACTTGTTCTTATGTTTTATAATTCTAATGGACCTAAGTTAATGATTTTTTTTTTGAAAAAAATGTCCTATTTTTTAATCCAAGTATGATATAATAAGAATTATTATGTGAACCTCTTGTATATGTCAGCAGATGTTATACAAGTGTTTTTTTTCTCTGATTTTGGCATTGCCACTTGGCACCCATGTATCACCTATTTTCAGATACTTTGTCCTTTTTTCCTTTTATTTTTTTTCCTTTTCTTCTCCTGAAAAATTCTGGAAGATTTACTTTGCTTTCTCTGACCTCTATTTGGCACTGTTATCCCATCTCTTTCATCTCTGACCTTCACCTTAGCTTTCTTACTCCCCACTACCATCCTCTTTCTCACTCTGATCTTCCTTTTCTTCCTTAATGTTCTATTTTTCATTGAAATCAGGCTTTTAATGTTTGAAGAATACCCTTGCGGCACCTTAACACCATGTGGATACTTATAAAAACTTGTTTTCTCCTTTCTAGACATAATATAACAAGCTAGAGGCAAATACGTATATTGATACTTCTTCTCTGGTGCTAATTTCTTTCATGTTATCATTTCAATCAAGTATAGTCTAGTTTTGACTCCATCATTGGTCTTAGCCAATATGTTCAAAAGTGTTCCAATGAGACCGTTATAGATATTTTTCTCCACATACATCATATCAAGAGTATGTCTCATGAACAAGATTTGCCAATATGGAAGATAAAAAAATATAGATATCTTTTTTCATGAAGTTTTATCACCAGTAGGTGTATGAGGTTTACCAAAAATGACATGAATATTTTTCGCCCATTCATAAACCTAGTCCCCAGTTAATAGCATTGGAGGTTTTCCTTTCTCCAGTAACCCATTAAAAACCTTTCTTTGCCTACGATAATGGTGGGGTTAGGGAAGAAATCTGTAGTGGCCAAGATACATTGTTTTATTTCCATGTTTAAGTTGACAAGAAGATGAAACATTCTTACAAATAAGGCATGCTTTATGTCTTTTGACACTATATCTAGATAAGTTTTCGTAAGTTGGGAAGCTATTTATTCTACAAAATAGTAAGGCATGCAACTAAAAGGACTCTTGACAATGTGCGTTAAACATCAACATACCTTCATCTCACATCATCCTCAAGTTTTCAATAAACAGTGTCAAAAAGACATTTATATCATGTTCTAGTTATTTGGGGTTTGAAATCATCAATGAAAACATTATATACTTGCACTTCATACATAACTAAGGAGTTAGATTGTAAATCACCAATAAAATGACCATGTGCTATGTTTGCTACTCAGGTTACCATGAAAGTTCATTCCATTTGTACAAAGTCCAAGCTTAAGATTTCTTGATTCAATACCAAATTCAGGGAACAATGAATCAAGTGTTTTTCATTGAAAAGAATCAGTCAGATGTCGAAGCTTGCCATCAAAAATCATCTAATCTGCATGTCACATTAAGTTCTTGGCATCTCTTGCATTAGCAAACATATGCTTAAACTTTGATATTATTGGAAGATTCCATAACACCTTAGTTGGAGCCCCTTTATTTTTCACGACATCATTTTTCTTCAATTTATAACGGATGCCCCACATTTTGGACACTCATGTAAACTTTTATACTCCTTTCAATACAATATTCAATAATTAGGGCAAGCATGTATCTTCTTATACTCTATACCCATTGGGCACAATATTTTCTTAGCCTCATAATTATTATCCAAAAGTTCATTGCCTTTTGGAAGTATATCTTTCAACACTTCAAGTAAGGTCATAAAACTCTTGCCACTCCACGCATTTCTCATTTTCAAGTTAAACAATCTTAGCATAGCAGACAATCATGTAAATTTAGTATAACTTGGATACAAAGGCTTTTCTACATCACTTAACAAGTTTTCAAGGATATGAGGCCGCTTAATAAAATTATCTTTAACAGCATCATGCACCATATCCTCCAATTGATCATGCAAACCCACATCAATTTTATGATTTTGGTACCCTCCTTTGTTTTGATAACTACTACATATACTAGACAATTCACTTTCTTCATGTCATATCCATCGTGTATAACTTTTATCAATGCCATAAATAAATAATCTTTTACTTTTCGGCTTTCATTCTCTTAACACAACAACATCTTATACAAAGACATCTAATCAACTCATTATTATTTGTAGTAGGTTGATCAACAACAAATCTAATAAATTATTCAACCCCATTTGTATATTCTTCCCTCAACTGATCAACAAACATCCACTTATGATCTATGACTACCTAATCTAAATTTTAATAAATGCATAAGTCAACAAATAATTTTGGAAATATTTGAATTTGTTATAAAGTATTATTGTGAATTTAATTAGATCGATTTGAATTAGCATTTGAACTACAAAGTCATGATTTGAATCCACACTTAATTTTTTGCATAATATATTATTGTAATTCAAAATTAAAAACAACTTGGGCATATAATTAAACATAATCAATGCACAATTCATCTCATCCACATAGCATCAATTATTAATAAAATTTAAAAAGAAAATAGTTATTACTTAAAAATAGAGAGAGCGAGATGAAGAAGAGCAATTCAAACCACCAAAAGAGAGAGAGTGAGAGAGTAAGCTAGGCTTTCTTGGAGGGTGAAAGAGTGAGAGTGTCTTTGAATTGTTGGAAATGGAAAGAAAGAGAGCTATGACATCAAACTTGGAAAAGAGTGACAGTGATAGTCAGATGTACAAAAACTTTTATATAAATAAAAACATTCAACGTCAGCCATTTAGTCAAAATTAATGGTCATATTTCCACTAATGCATCTCATTTATTTTAAAAATAAGTGGAGACTTTCGATGTCAATTTTCCTTAAAAAATCAATGTCATTGAGACTTTAGATGTTGGTTTGATATTGAAAACTGATATCTTTTCTCTAACTACTCATTTTTAATGCGTCTCATTTATTTTTAATTTATTTTTGTCAATTTTATTTTCTTAGATAATATATTACAATGTTTACAAATAAATTGCTTAAAGGCTAATTATTTTCTAAATTATTTTAGTTTATTAAATTAACGCTCAAAATTTTGAATTATTTTGTCCAAGTTAATACTATTAAATTCTTGAAATATTCTGATGTCGATTTGTCATGGCCAATCAAATTAGAAATTTATAAAACTGGATTGCACTAATCTACTTGTAGCATAAAGCAACACCGAGTCGAACCCAAAAATAATTTGTGGATGATATCAATCAAATTAGGAGTTGTAAATTAGGAGGGGTTGATAGAATCTAAACTAACAGAAACTAAAACAAAGATAGACAAGCAACCAGCCAAGGGAATCAACTTGAGATTCATGCTTCCTTAATCACTAAATATTCATTCAATTATTGTTAATCATAACAAGGATCTCTGAAATGATTAATAAGTTCAATACAGAACTCAGTCACAAGCGAACCATCAAGATCTCAATGCAATGCTTGGTTTTCCTATCCTTTTCTAAGATGATTATCAAAATCTCAATAACCATAGTAATATTTAAATTAAATGGATCCATTCAACTCAAATATCACAATAAAAATAAAGAGGAAAGGATAAGAAATAACTAACAAATTGAATGTGAAATGAAGGAGTAAGATTTCTATATTAATCTTCAAGTGTCAACCCTTGGATGATTACAAGATTTAGCCTTCCATGGAGGCTAAAAAATACAGAAAAGAGGGAAGAAAAATCTTGCTCTCTGCCTCCACAAAAAACATAGCTAAAATAAACTAAAAACTACTTGAAAAACTGAATGAAAAACTTTCAAACAAAATGACTTTTCCCGGGTTAAAGGAGGAGCTAGTTACATGTAAGTGGATAGGCAATGATGGCTGACTGGTGTAGTCTGCTATCGCCATTGCGTGTGGTGCTCAATGCAAACTACTTTCTTTTTCTTTTCTCCTGACTTATGGGTCTCCAGCTAGTTGAGTATTTGCTAGATCAAAGCATGGTCAAGTGGGCTTAAGATCCATGCCAACTGGGGCCTTGAAAGTCCAATTCTGCAGAGTCCATTTTTATAGCATTTTTGTCCCTGAATTGTAGCTTATTTTACATGCCATATTGATGTTTCCAGCTCTGAAAGTCTTCATAATAATTGTGATTTTATGTCTCAGCTTCTATTTAGACTTTGTTTCACCTCATTTAGACATCTATAGCTTAAGTTATAGTCTGATGAATGCATGAAGGTCGGGCTGTCAGGGACAGGGCTGAAACTGTATTCTAATTCTGAATTGAGCTCTAATTTTAGATAACCAATCGTGTGATTCAGCTTTTGTAGTCTTCATAAAAGTTGTAAATATCTCTCTTATCTTTCCTGTAAGATAAGAATCATATTAATTAGACAAGTGTAACTCAAGTTATGGCCAAAATACAGAAACTGTTCAAAATGGTCAATTATGCAGAATTTTTCAAATGATGCCAATTGACACTAAATCATAAATGCACACTAACACAGTTGGAGTAAGTCATTTTTTGGACCTTAAAATGCTAAGTGAGAGGACAAATAAATGAATAAAATATTTTGTTATCATATTCCAAAATTTTTGTGAAATATAATTATTTTATTTGGCATAGAAAAACTTAATGGTTAGAGAATATATTTTGTTCATAAATAAAATGAGGCAAAATATTAAGAATTAAAAAAAATAGAAATATCTATTACATTAATTTGTAATATATAAATTTATTCAAAATGTTTGGATACTTTAATATTTTTCTAAAAATAGACATATAATTTTAGACGTTAGTTATTAGTTTGAAATTGACATATAAATCATTAATGACATCACTTTCTATTAACAAATCAATGTCTTTTTTCTAATTAGTTATTTTTTTTTAAATACAAGCAACACCAACATGTCTGATTTATTTTGAATTTATTTTTATCCATTTTATTTTCTTAGATAATATATTACAATTTTCACAAATAAATTATTTAGAGTCTAATTATATTTGTCCATTAAATTAATGCTTAATTTTAAATTATTTTATCCAATTTAATAATATTTTATTCTTGAAATATTTTGCAGTCTTTATAAAATATAATTATGTTTCTTGGAATAGAAAAAATTAATGGTTAGAAAATAAATTTGTTTTATAAATAAAATTAGGCAAAATAATAAAAATTTAAAAAAAAAAAATCTCTAACATATACTAAGATATCCTGGCAAATGTTCTCCTTGATGCCTTTTGGTACTTATTTCCAATGCTCAATATTGAATGATACTCTCGTACATGCTAACATTCGAATATAACTCTTATATTTTGAACTTGCAACCCTAGTAGCCTGATCCATATTATTGAAGTCAACAATTGTTGGCGGTGAACTTTGGTTCATTCAAAGAGCTCAAACTTTAGCCAACGGGATGTGGGTTTCGGGGATCAATACCGCTTTTGAAGTATTGTGAAGAGTGAGCCAGGAGGAAGAGAGGTGGTAGTTTTTAACGTGGTTCGGCTAAATTCGGGTGGCACAGGACCCTTCGTCCACGGCGGAGATTTTATTAATATTGAGTAATTTGCAAAAGTCCTGCTTACAAGATTGTTCCTTTCTGTTCACAAAATTGTCTCCCTTTTTTTACTAACAATGTAATCCTATTTATACAGGAAAGAGTGGTTACATACATTATTTACAAGCTACAGTTGTATTACATTAAATAAATGAGAAGAGACAGTGAAAAGATTGTAATCCAGCTGCTTGCGACATATAGGCTATGGAGGTGGTTTCTTTAGGCTGGCTGTAGGCCTATGACCGTTACTTGACGTCATTTCAGCCATTCAGAGGATTAGTGACTCAATGCTGGAGTTCAATCTTCGTGATCCTTGCGAGGCACTGAGAAGGCGAGCTCGGTACTGCTTACAGAGGGGCCAACGAGCTCTTGTGAGGTGGTCGGTCACTTATAAGTGCCTTGCTGGGACATCATGCAGTGCGGTAGAGCTCACTGGGGAGGAGCTCACTAATGTGCTCGAACGATCTTCTCCTATTCGAGGACCTACTGTCTCGCCTTGGGGCCGTTTTTCGTAACATGAAGCTTTCTGAAGGCTTCTTGGCGTGGGGTTTGGTCTTCGTTCCTTTGGAGACTCATCTTTGCAAGGCCAATTTTAGTATACAACAACAATCATCTTCTTTCATCTACTACATAAAATAGTGATTTCCTTCATAAGGGTATCATTCTTTGTTTATTCTCTGTATGCTAAAAAAGATTTATATGACTACTTAAAAGGACAAAACAAAAATAAGTTAACCAGAAAACAAATATTTTTAAAACTAAACATACTATTATGTATCATTGAACATATATAAAAAAACTACCATAAATTAAATTAGTTTTGTTTACAATATTACTTACTTTTAACTATATTCCTACAAAACTATTATAACAATTTTATTTTAATGGGAAATGATTTTTATAGTTTTTAAGGACTACATTTGATGATTTTGAATGAAAAATGGTTATGTTCAAAGTTTTGATTTTACTACGTAGATTACAATGAAAATGTCAGACGTATTCATAACTACTCTGTCAAGTGATACAAAACAAGGCATACATGACCAAACAATCTATACTAAGGAACACAACCAAAAAATAAATCCTAACTGAAAACATTTCCAATAATCATATTAATAAATAACAGGGGAAAAGAAAAAGTTAAACCCTAAAAATATAAACTATCAATAGAGAACAAAGCAAAAAAAGTTAAAAAAAATTCAACATAACTTGGCAAGAAAGAAATAAATATAATGTAAGAAAAATAAAATTCCAAATCTTGATTAGATGTGGACTTGAAATGCGATGATTTAAGACAACAAAGACAATCAAAAACAATGAAGAAAAAAGCATTAAGGGTTTTGAGAATGATATTAGATAAATATTTTAGACATAAGAAAGTAAATAAGAGTACAGGGAAGAATTGACTTATTACATAAAAAGCCTGGACTATAGAAGTCCCAACGTCTATTCTCAAATATCTAAGTTGATTGTCATAAAAACCAAACATATACCCTTAAGACATTGGTTTTTTTATGAAAATTGACCTAATAATTTTTATCATATTTACAAAAATATCATCATTACTTTATATATTGTTCCTCCATTAAATTTTTTATTTGTTTTTTTCATTTTGTTTATACATTAATTCTTTATCAAAACTGATGTTGTTTCTCTCTTTAGATATCGGTATTCTATAAAAAGCCAACATTTTTTTCTTTTAAATAGTATATTTTTAAAAACAAGCATCTTATATTATATGTCATAACATTTTCTTGAATTAATTTTATCCATTTCATTTTTTAGATAATAATATTATTACATTTTCATACATAATTTGTCTTGGGCCAACTATTTTCTAAAAAATTTTATCAATTAAATAATATTTAAATATTTGAATTAATTTATCCATTTAATAATATTTCAATAATTGAATTATTTTACATATTAGATAAAATTTCTATGGATTGTGCTAAAGACGTCGATTTGTGTTAAAAAATCGATGTCATTTCTATTAATTTTTTTATTAAATTACACAAACCTACTCCAAATTATATTTTTATAGAAACAATAAAGAGAAAATTAGGATAGAAACATTATTATTGAATCAAGCTTCTGACTTGCTTACAACAAACCAACATTGAGTTGTTGAAGTTTTTAGGATTGCATGAAACCTTTTATTTAAAGGATCAATACATATGCTCTGTTTAAAGTAAAAAGGAAACAAAAGTTAATCATTTATACACAAAGCAATAAAAAAGAGAAAGAAAAAAAATAAACTATAAACCTCCAAGCTAGCTTGAGCATAATGATATTAAGCAACAATGCTTGCAATTTTTATTATTGCAAGCATGCTACTTATCTAGGAAGAGGAGTTTGAAAAGTAGAGTACAAGAATTCTATTTCACAACTTAAATAATCTTTCCAAATATATTTAAGTTATTTAACTTGTGGAATGGAATTCTTGTGTTCTACTTTTCAAACTCCTCTTCCCAAAAGTAAACAATGTACTAGTTAATAAGAGGGGATATATTGATCTTTTATAATGTGAGGAGGCATTAGATGTTATTTATTTATATTGAAATCAATCTATAATATTATATATTTATGTTCTTAATTAAAAACTGATAATCTATGTTTGCTTATATAACAGAATGTAAACACGTCAAATTTATTTTAAATTGTTTTGACTATTTTTGTTGTCTTAGTAAAATAGAAGAAATTAATGATTATTAGAGAATTTTACAATTTCATAGTCTTGGAAAGTAGAAAATTAATTGTAATATTATTATATCAGTAAATTAATTGTACACAAATAATTTGCATTAATTCAATTGATAAATTAATAAAAAAAATTATATAACTATATATTATAAAAAATTCTTTAAAGAATAGTTAAATAATAATTTAATTGATAAATTAATATAATTTTTGCACAATTAAGGAGTCATAGATTTTAAAGATACTTTGAGCATATATAATACAAATTAAATAATTATAAAAGTATATCAATTTCTTAACTCAAATTAACGTCAAAAGTAATATTGAGTTTAGATATCAGTTATTTAATAGAAACTAACATTATAATTTTTCACATAATTATAAAAGCACTACCATACACATATATATTGATTTATCTTTCATTCGACATCTATTTAATAATGTTGCTTTTGCATTTTGTAGTGGTGACTTACTCTTCCACATCATCTTTAATCAGGGGCGACAATTTTTGACACAACATAGTAATTTGATACAAACACGAGAGATTTTACATGGATTTGGGTTGTAATCGGGGTTAACTTATTTAATACGAATAATAAATAAGTTAGATTAGAATTGGTTTAAAACTAAATGGGTTGGCACACCTATCTGATTAAGAATTTATACAAAAAATTTAAAACTATTATTTGGAAATAATTAATGAATAAATTATAAATAATTACATATAATAAAAATATTAATAAAATGAAAATAAAAAATTTAATAAATATTTAATCAATTATTAAAATATTTTTAATGAAACATAATAAGTAATTAAATTTGATAAATGAGATTATAATATAAATTTTATTAATTAAAATATTAATTGGATTAAACGTATTAATTTGTATCAATATATTTAATAAATAGATTAATTTAACATAATATGATTATTATTCTGATTGGGTATACATTGATTCTATTCAAATTATTATCATTTTAAATATGATATAAATTCGATACATGAACCCAAATCATCATGTGTATTCTTAACTTAGAATAAGGTGTGAGCTATATACATGAGTGAAATAATTTAAATAAATAAAATTAAATTTATTAAATTAAAAATAAAAATTAAATAAAGATTAAGGTAAAAAAAATTATATTTGAAAAGGAGCGAAATGATCTTTTAGTCCACAAGATCACACGCATACGGTAAATATAATCAATTCTCTCTCATTCTAGGTTCCTATAAGCCGACCATACAGCCACCTGGCAAATTTAAGTTACCCTGCGCAGAGTACACGCGTGTAGCTGACGTTTAATTCACTCATGTGCACTGCGCAGTTTCTGTTCTGCCATTATTAGTTGCACAAAAAAAAAAAAAAAACAACATAGGAAGGAGAATGTAAATTTTCTCAATTTTTTAAAGTTAATTTTTGAAAAAATTTAAGAAAATAAATTTAATAGCGTTGACATTGGATTTTGGCTAGTATCCCAAATTCCGGTCAACGGGGGATTCTTTAGGATCCCGAACCTGTTCTGAATTAGTGTGCGCGTAAAGGTTGAACGACTGGGTAAGTGGGAGAAGGAATATGAGGGAAGGCACAAGATTTTACGTGATTCGGCTAAATCTAAGACTTACTAGACCCTACGTCCACAGTAGTGATTCCATCATTATCTGAGTTTCTGTTTACAAGAATTGGTCCTTTTTCCTCGTTAACAATGTCATCCTATTTATAGAGGAAGGATGAGCTTCGATCATTAATTACAAGTTACAGTTGTGTTATATCAAATAAATGAGAAAGATAGTGAAAAGACCGTATCCCAGCAGTAGGCTGTGAAGCAGGCTTTCTTAGGTCGACATGTAGGCTTGCAGCCGTCATTGTGTCAGACAAGACACTTTGCTGTCTCAAGTGAGGGCTTCATAGTTTAGAGAAGTCGCGAGGGTCGCTGGGGGGGCGAGTGCCAGTAGAGCGATCGCTGGGTCGATCCTTGAATCCATTGCTCACCGAGTCGTGCTGTCGCCGGAGGGTGGCCCTTCGAACCATGGTCGAGCGAGCTAGACAGGATTTGACGCTCGTGATTACCATTGTCGTTACCGCCTTCTGCTATTTACGGTGAGGCTTCTTGAGAACTTCTTGCGAGGCTTCACTTTCATTTTCTTTGTGGGCTCGT
>JANHAO010028139.1:0-10676 GCA_026873985.1 Saraca asoca
AATTTTCTTCTTTACCTAATAGAATCCGTAATACCTGCACCCAATGGAATATTAAGAAAATTGTTAAGCATAATGCAATATATCACCTGTTTCCAGACAATTGATAGCAGAAATTATAATGGCTGCATAAATGTAAGTAATTTTTGCTCTCAGTATCAACCCGGCCATGATGTGAAAGTTTGGTTAGAACATGTTTCTCAAGGAGACTCTCAAGACATGTCATAATGTTTTAGCTCAACATTTACGAAATAAAACTTTTCTGTGGATTTGTTTGATAAAAGACATGCCTGGCTCATGTCTGGCCGATGAACAGCAGACTGATCTATACATGCAGAAGCAGTCAAGATTAAACGGTTCATCTCTTCTTCGTCATAAGCATTAGTCAGACATGGATCAACCAGCTCCATGATGTTATCTGATGATAGCAAAGGTTTTGCCTGCAGCAGACAAGATTGAAATTCATATTATAATGTTAACAAGGTCAGTGAAGCACTCATTATGGAATGCACAATAGTACACATACCCACATCACCAGACTTTTCTGGAAGCTATCCAAAGCTTGTCGTCCAGTAATGAGCTCCAATAGTAGCACTCCATAAGCATAGACATCGGTCTTCTCATCTACTATGCCGTGCATGAAGAATTCAGGTGGAAGGTACCTGTTGTGACAAAAGGTGATTCAAAGTCTGAGACATGGTGGAAATGAAAGGCTTATATTCATTGAACACAAAGACATCTTGTGAAGCTGTTAGATATACAAACCCAAATGTGCCTTCAATATTGGAGACAGTATGGTGAGTCCATTGGTCAGGTAACCACTTTGATAGCCCAAAATCAGAAATCTGGTTTAAGATTGAAGTTAGCCATTGTAATTAAAAAAAAAAAAGGAAAAACAATTAAGAATATAATCTGATTTGGAACATAAGCTTATGATTTGAAAAAAAAAAAAAAGAAATTAAAAAAAGCCAAATCACTGTAAAAAAAAGGTGCCAAAATCTGATTTATCTGGCTTAAGAAGGTACCTGAGGTTGAAAATCCTCTGAGAGCAGTATATTAGAAGCCTTGATATCTCTATGAATAATCCTTCTTTGACATACCTCGTGCAGATAGCGCAGGCCCTTAGCAGTACCTAAAGCAATGTTATATCTGATTCTCCAATCCAGTTTCTCACGAGGTCCTGAAATCATGCATGGAAAGGGACCAATAAATTTTAATATCTAGTAACTTCTCAAAAACATGAAATTTAAAATCCTTCAAAATGATGAGCAAACCATAAAGTATGGATGATAGGCTGCCATGCGGAGACAATTGAAGAACAAGAAACATTCCTCCTTCAACACCATATCCAATCAATCTAGCAATATTTGGGTGGTCCACGTGCACTATAATACCAAGCTCAGACAAGAAGTCGGCAGTCATTTCTTCTTGGTCTCCTCTTGTCAGCCGTTTGATTGCAACAAACTGCCCATCTTCCAATCTGCCTTTATAAACCTCAGCATAGCCTCCCTCCCCAATCAAAGTCTCTTCAATAGAAAAGAAACAGAAGCAACTTATCAGCCTAGCAAGCAATGATATCATTATAAAGAAGGTATCTTTTGAATTATCCTATTTGGTCATTGGCTAGAAAAGAAATAGATTTTTGCCCAACTGAGATATGAATTCTGAAAAAAAGAGCAAGTACCACGACTGAAGTCATTTGTTGCAGCTTGGAGCTGTGAAAGTGTGAAATTTATCCAGGACGATTGGAAGCAAAACTCTCCATCCAAAGATGATGTCGAGGTTGGAGTATTCAGCGGTGGAATCAGTTCCTCCCTGACTCCCTTACTTTTTCTTCTGGTCAGTTTTGGAACACCTTTAAGTGGACTAAAGGATTGGATACGCATGTTGGATCCTTTCTTCAACAAACGCTTAAAACCACGCCACTGGTTGTTGCCTCGTAAATCTGGATGACTCTCTGAATCTGACGTGCTGGTCCTGCCGGAAGAAGGTGCTTCAGAAGTCAAATTTCTTGGGCAGTCTTCAAGCGAACAACTTGGAGAGAACTCAACTTTGCCTCCTCGTTCAATTTCTAAAGATTCCAAGTCTAAGATGGTATGCATTCTAGAGTTAGTACAATGAACAATGATCTCAAATGGTTGTTATTCAAGATGTTTAAAGGAAAGCCTCTTTACACTTAAGATGTTGTAAAAGAGGAGAGAATGACATTTTACCAAGACTCGAAAATGAATCCGAGAATCCGGCTCGTGGTGTTCTGCATCTTCCAGAATGAGGGCCCTTTTCTTGATTGCTGCCTCTTCTTAATTTGTGCCAACCGTTGCTGCCAAAGGATATTTCAGCATAATGACACAAAATGTGACAAAATGCACAAGGGGCCAAGAAGCTAAATTACAAACTTCAAAGAAACCTTGATTACAAGCAGAAAGGAGAAATTCTGTTGTGCACACTGTGCACTACGTTAACCAAAACATACATTTTTACTTTGGCTCTCCTCAAGTTATTGGCAATTTGGTTCAAGAACTTTCTTTCTCAACAATTAAAAATCACATTTGACTTTCACAATAAACCAATAACTATCATTTTTTACTTTCTGTCCTTTACCCTTTACTTAGAATCATAAAAAAATTAATATAATTGATTTGAAATTGGATTCATGTGTAAAATTGTTCACAAATCCAGCTTCAAATGAATTGAATTCTATTTTTTTCTCGCTCCAAAAGAGGGGTCAGATATTGGTTTAGCGCAAAAATAACAAGGTGCATAACATGCACACAAGAATTTTGTCCCTAGATTTATTTATTAGAATATAGTAATAAGGAATGAAGTAGGACACATGAAATATGATCTATGATCTGTTAAATAATGAAGAATCTAAAAGAACAGAAAAAGTAACAATGTAAAAAAAATTCTAATATGTTATGTGAAAGCCAGTGGCAAACAAAATAAATTGCATCAAAAACAGTAATGTAAGACATTAAACCCATCTAAGAGGCATTGTAAGTTATAAGCAAACTAAAAGGGGAACAGAGAGAAGAACAGAAAATAACATTTCCCCAGATTTCTTCAAGATTTTTTTAGCTCAAACATATGACCCGAACATTACATGCATGACAAGAAATCTGCTACTCAGCATTATACTACTACTACTACAACAACAACACAAATTACAGTCCCATGAAACAAAAAGCTGCAATTTTTCTGCATCCAATGAAGAAATAAATGGAAAAGGAACAAGTACAACGCTAATTGCAGAAGAAAACTTACCTTATAAAAGGTGAGGCTTTTCGTTGATCTCCCATAGAAACGTTAATGGTCGCCAAACCAGAAGGGTCTGAAGAAACTATCAAAAGGATTGGCCACGGTAACGAGGCGCACGAATAGAGTCTGACAGGTTCATAGGAATACAACAGACAGGCATGAAACGAAAGTAGCGGCTGGCATGATTTCTCTGCTGCCATCTCTTAATACGATAATTTTTAATTTTTTTTTATTATACTTTAAAACGAATTTTTATGCTAAAAAATGGGATTGTCTTAGTATTATAAATTTAATAAAAATCAGAGCATATATATAATTAGATAAATAGTATATATTAATACCTTTAAATTATTGACGCAATTGTATTTTAATTAAAAATAAATGGTACAAAAATTTGAAGCTTCTCCATATATTATAATTACATTAATGTTATTTAAAAAAAAGATAAACAGTTTTTTATGTTTTTGATAACGAGAAGATTTTGTCTATATCTATGTTATAATAACCATAATATAATAAAATTAAAAAAAGGTTGCAGCAATCTAGAATTCTAGATTATTATTGGCATGCACCTGAAGTTTTTCTTTTTTTTTTTTTATTAACATAAGGAGGTTCATTTTAAAATCTCTAATATATTATTTAAAATTTTTATTATTAACCAGACATACATCCAAAGTTGGTAATTAAAAATGAGTTTAAATTATTGATTAAAGGGAGTGACCTAAATAAAGCCTTGCTTTGAGTTGCTAAAAGCCTGCCTTAACGGGGAAATCTCCTAACATATTTGTAATTCTGTCTCTGGAAATTCTATTAAACGAGAAAACATGTATGAAAGATTAATCATTAATGATTGTGAAATCCCAAGTTCGGCAACCTCCTTTCAAAAATCTAAGAAAGCGTATTGGATGGCAAATTTTGTGTCGGCACCTCGTTTCATAGTTGAAAATATTTTATAAAAATTAAATTACATAAATATTAAATTAATATTATAAACTCATCCATTATAAAATAATGATATTGTGGATTTTAAAATAACAATTTAGATCATAAGTAATGTTTATAAATATAAATTTTGTAACTAGATTTTTTTATAATGCGCTAGTTAAGTTGAATCAAATTTAAGATATATAGGATAGGTCTCTATTTTTATATTAAGTCATTTTCTATAATTTTCCGTTAAGGATCATAAGTAATGAATTTATTAGGATTTAGACATATAACTCAATGGAATCACAATCTTTGAAGGTAAGTAATTAATTTATTTTATATTATTATTATCAATTTATATTTTATTTATATTATGAAACATGATAAATTAGATCTAGTAATTGTTGTAATTTTGTATTGCAATTCTTGCAATTGATGTTAGAGCCAATTATTTTATCATATTGTATGATTGAATATTATATAAATTTGATTAGAAATTATTTGTATAATATTATTGATAAAGTCAAGAAAGATTGTAAGTTTATTATTTAAAAAAAAATCATAATCTTACAATAAAGTTAATCTATAATTTTTTTAAATGAATAATTTTCTAAATATTATTTATGCATATTTCACACAAATAAATTTTGGGATTTGTGTGTATTTTAATATGCTTTAAAATAGAACCATGAAATCAAGGTTTTTTAAGGTTTTCCCAAAAGAGCTTTCATCAAATTAGACACAATTTATATTTTTTTCTTCAAATTAATTTATAGTTTTGTCTCAAACCAATACACCAAACAAAAGATACTTTAATTTTATCAAAACTAGCGTAAAAGGTGTTTTTTAATGAAAATTTTGGAGGAAAAATGCAAGTCTTGGTATTGAGTTTTTTGTCTAAAATCAAAGCAAATTCTCCAATTTTTTGTTCAAATTAAAGCAAGAGCTAGTGTTAGATTTATTTTAGGATGAAACCCATACAAGAATTTAGATAAAAATGCATCAATTTGAGTTGTGTTGCAACTGGGTACAAACAGGTTGAATATACTTGAATTCCAGCGAAACAGTCAAGGAAGAAGGCTGGGTTGGCAAGCCGCACAATGCCTATAGGCGTTATTGGCATGTGTAGATAACAATCCAAGTGTTGTTTGCCTTCACTCTCCGAGATGGTAATATTGAGCATTTTTTCAGAATTTTTTGAAAATAAAATTATTTATTTATTTTTTGTCCAATTTATTTGAATGTTAATTTGATATTATTTAGGCTTGAAATTTTTTCCATATCATTCCTACATGTTGTACTACTATATGAAAATTTTCTAGAATGATATGTCACTATTTGGACATTAAATTAATTTTGCATGATTATGTGTATAGAATTACTATTATGTAGGAATTATAAATTGTTGATATTATGTCATGAAATTTTAAGCAATTGTGTATGTGTCTATCATGAAGGAGTTGCATGAAATTCTATTGAAAATTAAATTTATCTCGTTTGGTATTTAGTAGAATGCTATGTTAATGATATTTGTACATATCAATATGATATTATTAATATAATTTATTGGTAATAATATGAGAGTTAGGGTTGAGTATTATGTTTCTAGAATTCTAAATACCCTATTGGTATTGAATTTTAGAAATATGATATTTAATTCTTGTATTATATTACAGAATTTTAAATACTTTGTCGGTATTAGGTTTTGTAATATGATATTATTTAGGAATTGCATAATTCTAAGGAAATTTTATAATATAACTACGTTAAATATGCGTTATAGAAATTTATGATTAATTTCATAAATTATTATTTCCTTAAACTCATTGCCTATGCAATTAACTTCTATGAAAAAATAGTGAATGAGACCAATTATGAGGAATGAGCTAAGTTATTGAAATCATATCTAACAATCACCAATTTAGATTTGACTTTAAGAGAAAAGGAGCTAGTAATTGATTATAACTCCACTAGTACACACAGGGCTCTTCATGAAAAGTAGACACACCCGAACAAAGTGTGCTTGATGGTTATGAAGTATTCTACTCAAACAAAGTGTGCTTGATAGTTGTGAAGTATTCTATAGATAAGACCATTAGTCAAAGCATTGTTGACTCTCTAAATGCTAAAGCTTTTATGAACTCTATAACTGAGAAATTTGTGAAGTTCGGTAAGGCTGAAAAGGACATTACCCCTATTTCTGGAGAAAACTATTTATGATGATATTAATGGAGTTTGTGAGCACATCATAAAGCTAATGCACTACTATAATTGTTTGAAGGCCATGAAAATGAACTTGAAGATAGTTATTTGATTTAGCATGCCTTAGAATCTTTTTTTGCTCAATTTGATGTTCTCAAAACATCATATCACACCCAAAAAGGTGAGTGGACTATCAATGAGTTGATTTTTATTGTTAGTCAAGCAGAAGATGACATGAAAAAGGAAAAGGCTCATAGTGCTCACTTTGTTTCATATGAATTAAGTGCTAAGCGTAGAAATAAGTCATATCCAAATGATAATAATAGAAAACTTAGTTATAAGAAGAAAAAAGTTAATATGAATGCAAAATGTTTTAAATCCAAGAAATCTTTATTCAAAGGGAATTGTAGGTACCGTAAGAAGTATGAGCACAAGAACACAGAATGTTTTAAGCCTAAGAAATGAATTGAGTTGAAGAAGCATGGCGTAAAGAAACAAAAAAAAAGCCAAGTGATAGAGAGCTAATAGTTAGATTGAGAAATGGAGATAAAGTGTAAAGGGAATAGATAGGAGTAGTAGCCTTAAGATTGTCTTCAAGTCATGTTTTAGAATTAAGATACACTATTTATATGCCTTCCATGAGAAAAAATTTTGATTTCAGCTGTTGTTTTGGACCAATGAGAATATAATTGCCATTCAAAAAATGGAAAAGTCAGTTTATTCTATAAATACTATAGTTGGAAAAAAAAAGGTTATAATCAATGAGAGATCTTAAATGTTGTTATTGGTCCTAAAAGGTATATAGAAATTAAGATCTTTCCCTTATTCCCGTTAAGGAATTTTATACTCTTTATAATTTAAATGAATTTAACAATTGAGTTAATTGAAATGCAATTGTTAACTTCAATTTGTAAACAAATGCACAATATTTATAATATGCAGAATATTTGTAATAAGCACAAGAAAAGACTTTCTTATATCAAATTGTGTAGTTAACAATGTAATTGATTAATGACTGAATGTGTAGAAGTTAGATTCAGATTTCATACAGAAGTAGAAATTATACAATGGTATAAATGCAGTAATAAAAAGAATCAATACATATATTTTTAAAGTGGTTTAAGTTAAATTAAAATCGCAATTCAAGTCTACTCCATTAGATCAATCATCAACTAGATGATCTGTTTTATTACTAACATGGGATTTTAAAACAGGGCTCCTGCACACCAATTTTACAACAAGAATTATACAGGCTCTTGCAATACTTAAGATACAAAACTTCTAAATCTAACATAACTATAATCAACCTCACAACTAAGAAGATCTAACAAGAATTCAATGCACCTCCTACAAATTGCAATCAACCTCACAATTTTAAAAGGATGCAAAAGAAAAATCAACATTTTCTTTTGTATCCAGATTTCTAACCCTAGAAATCTAAAATGTAAATCAAGATAGAGTTTAGAAATATAAACAATAGAATTGAGATGTAAATCTCAATTAGCTAAGTAAAAATCTTCTTCAAATTACTCAAGATTTGGTTGAATCGCTTAAATCAAGTGAGATAGAAAATAATAGGTGAAAGCTATGGGTTTTTTTCAGTTTTCGTTGCAATGTATTATTAAAATAAAATGAAGCTTGGTCTATTTATAGTTGAGAAAAAAAATAACTAATTTTTAGTTCTTAAATTGATTCATAGTGGTTATAACAAACTTGCAACTAACTAATCGATTTATGAATCGATTCAGATTATGTGAAAATTCATCACCAAATCGATTGATGAATCGATGTATAGCTTTTGAAAATAGTTGCATCGATTAGAGAATTGATTTAGAACAATTCTAAATCTTCGGTAAGAAAAGTTTTTTGCATGAATCGATTCAAGTTCATTTTACAAGTTTTTCGACATGAATCGATTCGCAAATCGATTTGTATAGTGAAAAATAGTTTTCATAAAAGTTTAACGTGTAAAAGAACATGTAACATATTTGTTTGAAAACTTTTGACTTAAAACTCATTTTAAATGATTTATTTTATCTCATTGTAAGTTATTCCAGAAAATACAATTGAACAATTTGAATAAGATTTCAGTTACAAAAGATCCTAAGAAACAAAATAAAAACCTAGAAGTAATGTTAATCTTTTGAGCAAACTTGATTAACTTTGAATCTACAAAACATATAAGCACTCAAACACATAGTTAGATTGTGATGTAAAATGAAATTATTTTTCAATATCAAAATCAAAGAAAATGTGTAGTTAGGATAATCTAGGCTAACAACTGTGACATAAGCATTTAGGTCATATCTCTAGAAAAATGATAGAGAGATTAATAAAAGAAGGGATTTTTATTAACTTGGATTTCTTTGATTTTGGTACATGTGTAGATTGCTTCAAGGGAAAACTCTCTACTAGAATTAGAAAAAAGAAAAAGGATTAAAAGATAAGATGTTATAGAGTTAATTTACACTGATGTTAATGGGCCAATTACACCGAACGTTATAGGTGAATAAATTTACTTCATCACCTTCATTTATGATTACTTAAGATTGGGCTGGGTTGAACATCTCATTAAAAAGTTAGAGTCCTTGAATCCTTTTAAGACATTCAAGATTATAATTGAACTTAAACTAGGAAAAAAAATTAAGTGCGTCAATTCTGATAGAGGTGGTAAGTACTATGGTAGATACGATAAAACTGGTAGAAATCCTAGTTGTTTTGCGAGATATCTCCAAGATTGTGGAATTGAGGCTAGTTGCATTATACTTGGGATGCCTGAACAAAATGGGATTGCAGAAAGAAGGAATCACACACTTATAGACATGATGAAATATATGTTGGTGCATTCCATTTTATGAGATTTTCTATGGGGCAATGCTTTAAAGACTACTACATATGTTTTAAATCAAGTGCCTAGTAAGTCTATGCCTAAAATTTAATATAAGTTATTATATGGGAAAAAAAGCTTAGTCTTAAGCATTTCCATGTTTAAGGTTGCAAGGCTGAAGTAAAGCCATATAATTTATTTTCAAAAAAACTTAATCCAAAGACTATTAGTGGTTACTTCATTGGACATAGTAGAGGTTCTAGAAGTAGTAGATTTTACTATCTGATACACATTACTAAGGTCATTAAGTCAAATCATGTTGTTTATATTTTAGGACTATTTGGATAGTAAGAAAGAAGAATCATGTGACATCTCTCTTAGAGAGGAACAAATTATTATTCCACTAGCACGTTCACTAGTTGAAACATACCAAGTTGATCCAAAGGATATTCTTGTACAACCAATGGTGGAAGCTAAAAAGTTAAATGTTTGGCTGGTAGAAGAAAGAGAACCAAGTCCTATAAATGAAAAAGTACCATTGAAGAAATCCCAAAAGGTTCACAGACCAACAATCACAAGTGGCTATCTAGTGTACTTACAAGAGCACGAGTTTGATGTCAATAAAGATAATGATCTCACAAATTTTCAAGAAGCCATTTCAAGTCTTAATTCTTCAAAATGGATGAAAGCTATGAAGAACAAATTGGTTTCATTACACCAGAATGATGAGTAAGATCTTATGGAATTGCCTACTAGTTGCAAGTCTGTTCGATACAAATGGGTCTTTAAGATTAAACGAGATGCTCAAGGAGAAATTGAAAGGTATAAGGCCAAGCTAGTGGCAAAGTGTCATACTAAAAAAGAAGACATTGATTATAGATAAACTTTCTCACATGTTTTGACTAAAAACTCGTTTCAAGTTGTTATGATATTATTGGCTCATTTTGATCTAGAGTTCCACTAAATGAATGTTAAGACAGCCTTCTTGAATGTTGATTTCTTAGAAAGTGTCTACATGAATTAACCAGATGGTTTCCAAGAGAAGGGTAAAGAACACTTTTTTTGTAAATTGAAAAGATTCATACATGGTTTGAAGCAAACATCTAGACAATGGTATCTCATATTTGATGAGATTATTACTTCTCTTGGATTCAAGGAAAATGATACATAATAGTGTATCTATTTTAAGATGGATACAAACAAATTTATGATTTTAGTTTTGTATATTGATGATATTCTCCTTGCAAGTAATGATATAAGCCTTTTGATCGAGACAAAGTAGATGTTATTGACATATTCTTATATGAAGGTGCTAGAATTTGGTGCAACCAAAGAGGAGAAAATTTCAAAAAAATTTCATCCAAAGGCCTCCCCTAGGCTGAACCAAACTCATCCAAGATCCACTAGTTTGAGGTCTCATAACATCCTAGATCAAATCTAGAGTGAAGGTAAAGCTTACTAACCT
>JANHAO010028140.1:0-10676 GCA_026873985.1 Saraca asoca
GGCCTTTTTATATTTGATATCTTCTTTAATTACATCTTTATTTTCTTTATTTCTTAAATTATCATCTTTTATTCTTCTTTATTTTATATTTCTTATTACTTTTCCTTTTCTTCAATAAATCTAGATAGTTAAAGTGTAAAGATTCTAGTAATTAATAACAGCTTCCCTGTAGGATCGACTCGTATTCGCCGATTTTTACTCCAACTACGTCATGCACTTGTGCTTATTTAAAATGAATACATCAATGTCATCTTGCACATCGCTAAAAGGTGATGTAGCGAGAACATGAGAAGCTCACCTCACCGAATGACTATACTATTCAGACTCACAACAGTCCTGAGCTCGCTGAGCGAGCTCCAATAGTGAACTCCCTCAACCGAGAATCCCTGTTCAAGGAGGTAAACACTTCGTCCAGTAAAGACCTCGATGAGGCCAAGTGACTAGATAGACTTATGCTAGTTTTTAGTTGATAAGAGGGGCCCACCCCACATAAAGCAGCATTGTAACAGCCAGATTGCAGGATTTCTTCTGTCTTTTACATTTATTTCTTGATGTAACATAAATGTAGCTTGTAATTATTACTTGTAACCCCTCCTTCCTCTATAAATAGGAACTCATTGTTAGAAGAAGAGGAGGCCAGAAAAGAAAAATAGCAGTAAGCAAACACTCTATAAAAGCTTCCTAACATAATAAAATTCTGTCATGGACGTAGGGTCCAGTACCAACCAGATTTAGTTGAACCACGTTAAAACATTGCCTTATTCCATCTAGTTCTATCCTTCTTCCTCTCCCTTCACACTTGCACTTCAGAAGATAGCTTTGGGTCCAAGAATTCATCTTCATTGGCTGGAGTTTGGGACTTTTTGTGTGAACTAAATTCCAACATCAACAAATAACAACACAAAGCACCCTCCCTTAAATTGAATTTTCCATTGAACAAACACCAAGCTACTTTTTACACTTTTGAAATGCATCTAGTTTGAGGGGCTTTGTAAATATGTCTGCAACTTGATCCTCACTTCTGCAGTAGATAACATCAATGACTCCTTCCTTGTCAGGTCCCTTAAGAAGTGGAACTTCACATCCATATGCTTACTTCTTCCATGTAAAACAGGATTTATGGAAAGCTTTATTGCTGAATTACTGTCACAATAAATTGGAGTAGGTCCTTCTTGTTTGAAATGAATTTCCTCAAGAATCTTTTGCAACCATATTGGTTCACAAGTACATGTTGTTGCCAATAAAACTTAGTTTTTGTAGTTAATAAGGTCACAATTGATTGCTTCTTTGATGACCATGAAATTGCTTCTAAGCCCTTCAAAAAGGCATATCCAAATGTACTCTTTCTATCATCTATGTCTCTAGTATAATCACTATCTATGAAGCCTATTAAGTCTAACCTTTCTCCCTTCTAGTCAAACAATCCATAATCAATTGTACTTTCCAATAGTGAAAAATTCTTTTTGCTACTAGAAGATGCATCTCCTTTGGACATTCCATATACCCACTAATGAGGCCTACAAAATACATAATATCAGGATTTGTGGTAGTTAAATACATTAAGCTTCCCACTATTTGCTTGTAAAAAGTGCTATCAACTCTCCTTACTTCACAGTCTTTAATAAGCTTCAAACCAATCTTAGTTGGTGTGCTAGCAAAATTACAATTCTTCATTTTAAACTTGTCTAAAATTTCTTGAACATAGTTCTTTTGACAAATATAAATTCTAGCAGTAGATTGCACTATTTCAATACCAAGAAAATAATGAATCATTCTAAGATTAGACATCTCAAATTCAACCATCATAAACTTCTTAAAACTTTCAAACATGGCACTATCATTTCTAGTGTAAATTAAGTCATCCGTATATAAACAAACAATGAGAACTTTGTAGGTCCCAAAAATATATATGTATATTGATATATATATATATATATATATCAGAGTGCTGAAAACAGTCTTGCCTTTTTTACTTTAGTAAATGGTATACTCTCATTAAAAATAATTTGGATTCTTTTGATTAGTAAAAGTGAAAGTTTTAACAAAATTGTCTTTGTATTTGGAAGCTAATTTAGTGATCAAGATCTCAATTGGAGTGACTGAATTGATATGATGTAATATTGCAAATCTAATCAAACAATTAATCAAGATTGTGTGAGAGTGTATTAGAAACAGATTATTGCAAAAAATAATTTCAACATAACACCAGTTTAATGCAAAAATAGTATTATAGTATATCAATTTAGCATAGTAGAAATATTTTATTGGAGCAAGAATAAATTGTAGAATGTAAAGAAATGTAAAGAAACAATAAAGACATTACAATTTTTAAAGTGGTTCAACTTCACCTGAAACTACACATGAATTCTACATCCACTAAGTCAATCTTTAACCGAATGACTTCTTTTTATTACTATAACAGGATTTTAACTGGGCTCCTGAACAACCAGTTCATACAATAAGAATTTTTTTGGGCTCTTGTAAGACCTAAGAATAACAAGATTTCACTGGGCTCTTGCCTAACCTAAATATAATAATTCTTTTATCTTTTTAGACTATGATTAACCTCGTAACCTAGAGATGTACAAAGAATTCAATGCACCCTTCAACTAATCATAATCAACCTCACAGCTAAAGAAGATGCAAAGGGAAGATAAACCTCTTCTTTTGTACCTCCAATTTTTATTAACCTAGAAATTGCAATTAAAGCAAATACATGGCTTCTTATCAACCTAAAAATCTGAAGGTAAAATCAAGATAAAGGTAAGGATATACAATACCAAGTTTGAGATGAAGATTTCAAGCATATACCTATAAAATTTCTCTTCAAATCTTGATAGAAGATCCTTGATTTAATCAGATAAAGAGAGGTAGAGATGAATCTAGTTAAGCTCAATGTGCTCTAAAATTTTTTCTCTTGAAGAAGTGTGTTTGTTATGAAGAACTATATATTTAAAATAGGGTTAGGGGTATTTATACTTGCTGTAACTGACATTTGAAAAATAACTAATTTTCAGTCCTTGAATCAATTTGTAGCAGTTATAACAAACTAATAACTAACTAATGAATTTATAAATCGATTCAACATATGTAAAAATTCATGACTGAGTTGATTGATGAATCGAATTATAGTATTTTGAAATCAAGTGTTGAATCAATTTGGCAATCGATTCAATTGATTTTCCTAACCTTTGGTAAAAATATTTTTCAATACTTTTCTTCATGAATTGATTAGTGAATCAATTTAGATATTTTTTAAAGTTTTTTTAACATGAATCGATTTGTGAATCAATTCACAGAGTGTAAAATGCTTTTTTATAAAACTTGCACTTGTGAAAAAACATTTTAAAAACTTATGTGAAAAATTTCTGATTTTTAAATCACTTCAAGAGATTTCTTACTACCTCAATTTATCAGTTTTGAGAAATTTATTTTTATCAAGTTTCAATAGAATTTTACTTACAAAAGATCCTATAAAAGAGAAAATAAATCCTAAATGAAATTATGGATATCTTGAATCACATATATTTTGATCTTGCAAAACAAATGATAAACACTAAAGAGTATTGTCAAACTTAAATTGTTTTCAACATCAAAACCAAATAGGGACAGATAACAAAGCAATCAAATGCTAACAATATCCAAAATGCTAACAATCTCCTTAGCTAGGCTAATAAGGCTAACAAATTTTACTTCCATCTCCAATCTTTGTTAAGAGTATATGCTCATATGGACATTTCTTAAAACCTTCCTTAGAAAAGTAAGCATCTATAAGACTATATCAAGCTCTTGGAGCTTGTTTTAGACCATATAGTGTCTTATTTAATTTAAACACCTTATGTTCTTCTCCAATCTTAACATAACCACAAGGTTGATCAATAAATACCTATTCATCTAAATCTCCATGTAAGCAAGTTGATTTCACATCTAGTTGAAAGATAGGCCATGAGTTTTGAGTCATCAATGGAATCACCAATCTGATTATATCAAGTCATGCAACAAGGGCAAAAGTTCTTTATAGTCAACACCAAATTCTTGCTTATAGCCTTTAGCTAATAAGCACGCCTTGTACTTATTAACTTTGCCGTTGTCCTTCAATTTTGTCTTATACACCCACTTGACACCAATTGTCTTGTTGTCCTCTTGGAACCTTTATCAACTCCTTAGTATCATTTCTTGTCATAATTTCTTCATCCATCACCTTTCACCATTTTGATTCTTTAATAGTCGTTTCAAAAGTAGTAGGATCATAATTTGAAAATAGAGCATAATGTGTAAGTTGGTCATTAGATTGGTCAAATCTAGTTACCTCATAATCAACCATCCATGTTAGTCTTCTTCTTCTAGTATATTGAGGTTGTTCATCATCTTGTGTAACTGTTGGAACATGTTATTGATCATTCTTTACTTGTTGTTGCCTTTCATTTTTGCTTTCCCTATCACAAACAACAAGAATTTGTTATACTATACCATAGTTTTTCCACCTCCAAAACTTGTCTTTATCAAAAGCAACATCTTGACTAATGATAATTTTCTTGGTGCTAGGATTGTAGAGTTTATAAGCTTTTGATTGATCACTAACACCAAGGAAAATGCATTTTTCTCCTTTATCATCTAGTTTTCTCTTCTTCTCATCTAGAATATGTGCATAAGCAATACAATCAAAAATTTTGAAATGATCTACATTAGGTTTTCAACCACTCCATGCTTCCTCGAGTGTCATGTTTTAAACACCAAGTATAAGACTTTTATTCAAAACATGAATGCTCCAATTAACTGCTTCAAGCCAAAAGCTTAACAGAATTCCATTTCTTGACAAAAGGCTCAGCACCATATTCATGATAGTGTAATTTTCCCTTTTGCAAACTCCATTTTGTTGAGGTGTATATGCTAGTGTGAGTTGCCTCCTAATTCTATAATTCTCACAAAATTTTGTAAATTCATGTGAGTAATATTCTCCTCTACAATGTGAAGAACTTTTATAAGGCAACCAACTTCTTTCTTAATAAGCACTTTATAACTTTTAAAGGCTGTAAAAGCTTTATATTTCTCTTGCAAAAAATACACCCATATTTTCCTACTAAAGTAATCAATAAAGGTGATTATATATCTTTTACCTTTATTAGAAGATATATTTATTGGCCCATATAGGTTAAAATAAACTAGCTCCAATGGCTCCTTTACTTCCCATATGGTGTTGTTTGCTAACCACACATTCTTCATAAACTTCAAAGGGAGCTTTGATTTGAGGAAGATCGGTTACCATGTTCTTCTGTTGCAGTGTCTTTAGTCTATCGAAGTTTGGGTGACCATAGCGAAAATGCCATAGCCATGTGACATCCTTCAATTTTGCTGAAAAGCATAAATGAGTGGTGATATGGAGATAAAGCAGGAACATACGATTTGTTGTCATGTTAACTTGAGCAATTAAGCCTAACTTTGCATTTGAATTTGGCATACTCATTCTTTAATAAAAATCTTGTATCCTTTTTCTTGCAACTGGCCCGCACTAAGCAAGTTAGTCTTTAATGTAGCACACAAAGAGCATTAGAGATAGTATGGGTGGAATTTCCTTTAGTTTGGATTATTACATTTCCTTTTCCTATAACAAAGATTGTAAAATTGTCATCAAACTTAATAGTGTTGTAGAAAGATTCATCCAAGTCAAAGAATACCTTTTTATCTCCACACATATGGTTACTATAACTAGTGTCTAAATACTACATATTTTGTTGAGTTTCTTCCTTCACATGACACACAATCAAAAGAGACACCTCTTCCTTTTTTTTTTACAAAGTTAGTTTTTTCTCCATTTTGTTTATTCAAATTTGTTTAACATTCTGACTAATAATGGCCATACCTATAACATTTGTAGTATTCAATGTCAGATTCATCTAATGACTTTGGTTCATGAGATGTTGAATGGCGGCCTCCATGTCCTCTTCCTCTTCTTTAAAATTGATTCTCTTAATGCTAATTGTGTTGATGTTGGTATCCATGGTCATTGTTTTCTCTATCTCCTCTACCTTTACTTTGTCCTCTATCACCTTTACTTGGTGTATAGTGATCTTCTGATAAGGTCTTTAATAACTTTTTCCTCTTTCTTCTGTTGGTTCAACTTTTGCTCATGAACTAACATAGAAATTTGTAATCCATCAATTAAGAGTTCATCAATATCATGAGATTCTTCTATAGAACAAACAACATAATTAAATATCGATGTCATGGATCAAAAATCTTCTTTACTATGGTGACATCCTCTATCTTGTGTTCATGGATCTGTATCTTGGTTACGATCGTCATTGTTCAAGATAAATAATCAATAATGGATTCTCCTTATTTCATTTGAAGTGTTTCAAACTCCACATGAAGTGTTTGAAGGTGTTGCCTTTTTTACTTTTGTAGAACATTGATACTTTTTCTTCATAAAGTCCCAAATGTCCTTGGAAGTATTTTAGCGAGGAATGGTCTCCAAGATTGAACAATTAATGGCTTGAAAACAAATAACTTTTTGCTTTAAGAACCTTCAACTTTATTCCTTTAATCAATGCCTTCTATACATCTATCACTACTATGCTAATTGTTGGTTCTTGTAATACTTTAAACTTTCTAAAACTTATTCTGGCAGTAAAACTACCTTTTGGGAAAATTTTGGAAGTTTCTGAGAATTTTGAAATGGAAAATTTAGAGTCACAGAATGTCCAAGTATAATAGAAATAGGCTATATGAATTTTAGGAATTCTCAAGGGGTCGAAATTCCCAATTCTAATATTTGTGGAGCAAAATTCATGTTTTTAGGAATTTATTTCTAGAAATATTTGGAATGATCAAAACTAGGGTTATAAGTGCCTAGTAGGTATAAAATGATAGTCATTATGAAGGTTTATGACTTAGCTAATTTGTATTATAATTTTACGACCGTTGGTGATCTATAAGTGTGTCAATTTTAGACTTAAAATGGAAGAGATAGGAAAGTTCTTTAAAGGGAAAAGTCAAAGAATTTAGTTGACTTTATTTTTTCCCATTTTGCCCTTGTGTGAGTCAGTTCCTCTTCTTGTTTAGCTCATAACCAGTTGTAATTCATGCAACCAAGTTTCTTCTTCACCTAGCTCACTTTTTCTCTAAGCTCTTATTCTTTCTCTTCATGTAATCCTTCATTCCTTCATGATAATTTCTCATATTTTTATTGGTGATTCTTCTCTTCTTCCTATTCATTTTGATACCAAAATCTTGCTAATTCATAGAGCAAAAATTGAGTTATGAATTTTTGAAATCCACTATCACTATTCAACCTATGAATCAATTTGATTTTTCTGATGTTTCAGAGCTTGAATTTGTTATATATAGCTAGTTTCTACTAAATGGAACCATAATCTAAATATATAAGCTTAGTTGAAGAGAGAAATCCCTAGAAAAAAATTTGAAAGCTAATAGACTCTTCTTTTGTATTCTTGAAAAGTATAGATAGTTCTGGTAAGATTAGTTGTGTTTTTTGTTCTCAACTATCAAGGTAAGTGATTTTTACCTTTCTTGTAAAGTTTTACGTGCTATTCTCATTTAAAATGCTCTTAATGTGGTGCTAGTCAAGGAAAAATGGGTATTTAGAGTTGGCATGGAAATGCTTGTGAATGGTTAAGTTGTTGAAATTGTTAGTCTTCTAGTGGACAGGTTGAGTTATGTGTTAGTTTGAATTTCTAGAAATTGTTGTGTTGAATCCCTATGAGATGGTGTAAATTTGTGTGAGTTTCCCTTGTTTTTGTTGGCTTTTTATTTCCTAGAACCATCACCCATTTTCACTTGAACTCATGATCATGCTTGCACCTACAGAACAAATATTGCACCCTATGCCTTGAGATTCGAAACAAAATTCTAGTTGTTTTCCTTGTGAGCCAAATTAACCCTATATGAATCTGTTTTCACAATTCTGCTCATGATCTTGATTGTGTACAAGAATGGGACTTAAAAGTTTTTTAATTTTAGCAAGTATGCTCACATTTTGAGCTAACTTCCTTATGAGTCAAATCAAAATTTCTTTGTTTGAGCCCTATGATTCTAATCACAGTTTTGCTTGTGGTTCAAAAGCGATCACGTTTGTGATTCTGTTCACATCTTCGAAAAAATTTTACCTTTTTTCCTAGATTCCAACTTCTTCTCTTTTAGATATTCCTTACCTTATTGGTATAACCATATACATAGTTTCATTAGATTAAATGGAGGGAATATGCTCTACATGAGTAATGTATAACCCATTACCAATAAAATCCAATACTGGTTATTCTTGTCATTGTTGACGTGTGAATTCCGTCAACTAAAGTCCAAAGCCCTAAGCTGTAAATTGAAAGTGTCAAATCACAAGATAGAAAGAAAAGAAGAATAAGATGATACTAGAAGTTTTTAACGTGGTTCGACCTAAATCAATTTATGCCTACGTCCACAGTTGTTTTATTTCTTTGTAGTTTGGTTAAGCCACTATGGCTTTTTTTTATTCTCTTTTCCTTCATACAATGATTTCAACTTTTATTTATAGTAGTTGGGTGTTACAATTTGAATGTAACTCAATAACTAAAAAGAATCCTGAATTAATCACCTTATAGATAATAATGGATTTCTATTAAAATAGGCAATTGAACAAATTTCCCTGGATTGATGGCTGGGAAAGCATACTTCAAGTCATGGGCTAAGCCTCGTTCTCAATGACCTGAGGTTGCTACTTTGACCCTTGTTGACCAATGATATGAGTTCACATTTGGTGACCTGATGCCTTACTCTAGCGACCTCAATCTTGGATGAATTAGGTCCTTATCAGCTAGACTTGTCCATTGAACTTTTACCAGCCTATTTATATGGTTCAAAAATTACCCATAACAGTTATCATGATAATAAGATAAATAATGTATGATTATGAAGGCAGTGGAATGTAACTATTGAGTTTGAAACTAATTATCAATATGTGATAAAATTATATTGATTAATGATGTTGCTGACTTATTAGACTTGTCCTTAAGAGAAGAAATAGTATATGACATATGTGTCAGGTCCCTAGGAGAGTGGTGGGCAAAAAAAATTATAAAATCTAAATGTGCTTAAGCTAGTTAATCAGAATCTAGTGGATCTTGCCCTTTTCTCATTGGAGAAGTGTATACATCTTTGTTTTATTTTGATCTTTTCTTTTAATGTAGCAAACAAAAGATTAATAACCAGTAATGTGAAGTTAGCAATTATCAAAGATTAATAATAGAAACAATAAAGTGCAGATATAGAAAAGAAAATTAAGACATAAATTTTTAAAGTGATTCAACTTGAATTGAAACCATAAATCAAGTTTACTCTACTTGATTTTTCTCAACTAAAAGACCTCTAGAATTAAACACAAAAACTATCAGGATTGACAAGCTCCTGAAATGCCAGTTTTTACAATAATTCCACAAGAATTTAATAGGTATCTTGCTAACCTAGAAGAATTAGGGACAAGGTCTTCTAAACCTAAGAAAAACGCAAGATTTATAGGTTCTTGCTAACATATACAAGATTTTTGAATCCCTAGAAATCTCAAAATAGAAAATTGAAAATAAGAAAGATGTAAGAAATACAATACTAGTGTTTGAGATGAAAATCTCAAACAAATAGAGATAGACTAAGATAATCTTGATCTAGAAAGCTTGATTGATTTTTCAAAAAATAAGATGAGGCAGAGAGAAAATCATATTAAGCTCTTTTTCAAATGATTTCAAACTGAAACTTTAAAGGTTCTAGGAAAGATTCAAATTGTTCTGGTGAAAAATCATTTTTATAGCAAAGGTAGTTAGGTGGTTATAACTACTATAATGGTTTGTAACAGAATAACTATTTTTTATTATTACATCAAAGTGACATCGATTATGGTCTGTTATTTAATTAATACATTGATGTGTAATCAATGTACAACCCGTTGTACAAAGCCTTTGCATCGATTACAGCCTCGAAGTAAAAAATTTTCAAAATTTTTGATAACAAAATTTGTACTTCATGCATCGGTGTGACTTCAATTGATATATGAACTTTTAATAAGTTCTTCTACACATCGAAGTGACTTTGATTCATGATATAAAAAAATATTTTTCTAAAAACTTGTTTTTCTTCAAAAGATTTTTCTACTTTATTATTTTAGATAAAAGATATGAATCAAAGATTAACTAAGTTTATTTACAAGAGATAAAAAAATATATCCTAAAAGCTATTCTAAAACTAGTCTTGCTTTTGCATCATAACTGTATGTCTTTAAAAAGAATTTAACAATATCTTCCTTTATATCTTTAAAAAGGAAAAATCTGAAAGCAAAAATAGAGATCAGTAACAAGTGATAATAACATATCAAGTAATAATGACTAAAAATTGTTTTTCAACAGATCAAATAAAAATGACTAAAAATTATTTTTCAATATATCAAATAGAAATGACTAAAATTTGTTTTTCAATATCAAAACTGAGAAGTGCAAATGACTTAGACTTACAAAGTCTAATAATCTTGCCCTTTTTTATGTTGACAAACAATTTGAGATTGGTTTAAAGGTAAAAAGGTTAAAAATAGAATTAAAAGAAAATTTTCTTTTTCTCCCCTTTTTAAATGAAAATAATATTCCATTAAAAGGTTTGAGAATAAAATCTAAAATTTATGAAATTTTGAGAAATTTAAAAAA
>JANHAO010028141.1:0-10681 GCA_026873985.1 Saraca asoca
AACTCCTAGGAAAGTAAGAAAACTCGTGCTCTAAGTAATCCTAATTAAAGAAAACTAATGAATGACTAATTGTGTCTTTAGGTCAGCTATTTATAACAATTTTCAGGCTTGAAACACAGTTGTGCTTCGGGACACGGGTTGGCCGTGTTTCGGGCCGGATGCCTTCTAGAAATTTTACTGATCTTGCACCGAACATGACCGTATCCCAGGACACTGCCAGGCCGTGTTCGGTGCTGGCTTCTTGTTTCTCTTCAGCTTCTTTACATATTTGACTTGAACCTTTTACATTTTCTTCCTGAGCTTCTTCTTGATCTAAGTATACTCTAAACTTCAACTTTTATTCTCCTTTTTAAAGCCTCTTTTGCTAACCTGAAAAGACAAATGCAGACTACAACAGTACTAAGAATACAAACTAAACTAAGACAAAAAGTGCAAAAAAATCATAAATTAATAACCAATTAAGAGGTAATAATCAACATAATTATAGGCATTTTACTCATTTATCAGGCAATAAATGCTTGATAGGTAATAAATGCTTGGCAATTCATTGTCGGATTGTTGGTAGTTGATGTGTCGATTTTGGGAGCTGGCTTCTCGGTTGGGAATATGTGCATCAAGGTGTTGACTAGTTTTTGGGATTCCATACTTATGTTTAGGGTAGCTCGCTCGGCAACCTGAGCTTGTCTAGTGACCTGAGCTTACGCTGGGTGATCTGCTGTCAACCCCCGTGACCTCGCTTCAGAATGGGTTGGACCCTTCTTTACTGGACTATTCCATTGGGCCTTTGCCAGGCCATTCCGTTCAATTCCAAAAATACCCATAACACATTCCATGTAAGAGGTGTGTCACGTCAGAGATTTTATTATATTGTTAGGCTTGTAGAGGGTTACCTATTAGTGATTTTCTACGTCAATTTCATTGTCGTGAATTGGGGCATGACAAATTTTTTTCTAAAGTTTGATGTCCTCAAAATAATGTAAAGATTAACGTATTACTTGTATGCTTTCCTTGTTAGTAGCTTGTTTGTATGCTTAAGTATGTACACATCCTGATATTGCTATTAGTTTAGTATACTTGGGAGATACTTGAGGAATCTTGATTAGAAATATTGGATTGTAGTGAAAAAAATAATGGAGTGCCTATGAAGTATAAAGAATCTTTGTGCTGACCTATTGTAGATCTAGTGATCTGATTGTTGTAGGCTACTTTGACTTTAATTTTGTGAATTCTCTATATGACATGATGTTGATATCTGGAAATATCATTATAATGATTGGAGGAGTTGTACCATGGAAACTATCAAGCAGTTAATTACAACAATCTTTATTATAGAGACAGAATGTGTCATATGTTGTGAAACCACTTATGAGGCTATTTGGATAAGGCATATAATATCGAGATTCAAAGTTGTAGAGAGCATATCTAGGACTTCGATCATATGTTGCGACAATGCTACCATAGTAAACTTCTCTCAAAATAATAATGAAAGTACTGTCCATACAAGTATTTTGATATTAAGTATCAATTTGTTAAAGAGAAAAGATATGCAAGTATTATACATGTTGCCAGGGATCGTGTGCTTGCAGATCCACTAACCAAAGGCTTAGGTGTAAAAAATTGTTCACAAATAAGTGACTAAAATGAGCCTTTCGATATTCAGAGTTATATATATGTATGTATATGATGTTGTTGATTTTGCACATTGTTCTATGACATATCGATGGAGACATTTGGATATTGTTTTATTATTATGTTGAGATTTATTCTCATTTTGGGCATCTTCGGTAGATGTATAGACCATTTTGTAATAATGTACATATGATCACTTTTTGATGTATATGTTTGGTTTCTCACATATTCCATATTCTGCTTTGTTTGTTGGAACATAAGTATTGAAGATATATATGATATTAGCATTCTTATCTCTGCATTATTGGGTACTTATGTTTGACCTATAGTTGTAATAGTATCATTGTTGTTAATGATGACATTCATTGTTGTGCTCAAATATTATAATCTAAGTTCTCATTTATTAAACTATGTTATTCAAGTGAGAGATTGTTAAAATTTTTCTATGTAAACTACCATAGTTTAATTAAATCATATATTATTGGATTGAATAAATGTCACAATAATTAATTATTATGAATCAATTAATTATGTGATTAAATTATTGGACTTGTAATGACATCTAGGCCATTGATAGATTTTAGTAGTGTGAATTTTGTTACTAAGTTAATGATGATAAATCAGTTGGCCTAGTAGAATTACAGCAAAATAGGTCTCTACCTATAATCTAGTAAAGTTATAGTTGCCTCATTGAGACTTTAGATATAGTTGTCTCCTTTTTTTTTTTTTTTTGCAAGGGGTTATAAGTAGTGAACTTACTAAAAGAGTACTTTATTATCATAAATTTTCACGTAATGTTATGTATAATTTTATTACTATTAATTAAATTGATATGTACAAATTTGATATATTATAACATGGTTCAATAAATATAATAAATTGACTGTTTTAATTTATCTAATTTTTTTTCTAACAAAGGGAACATAACTAGGCCTTTTACCTACAAGATTGTAACACAATTAATATAATTAATTACTGTGGGTATTAATGAATTAAGAACTTGATATATATACAAATGACTATCCCAGTAAAGTAATAGATTCCTCCGGTAATATCATTGACGAAACAAAACTGTAGTTATAAGTGAAACACCAGAATGAAGCAATTTTGTGAGTGCTTCTGATCGAAACTGAAACTATAACAATGAAGGAGCAGAAAACTTGGAGTTGCAAGGGCATCAGAGAATTTTCGGTAATATTTTACAAACAAAATGATATTTCTTTCATGAAGAAGACAATGAAAATACAGTAGTTTTGTACATAAAATCAATTGTTGAATTCCAGCCTTCACGTGTAAGACAGTTTAATTTATTTGATAAGAATCCAACCGGGGAAGGGGGAATAATTCATCTTTTCCTTTCTTTCTTTTCCAGAAAAGTCTTCCTTCATCTCACATTGTCCATCATTGATCATGGGATGTGAATTTTCTCACTTGCATCCAGTTTGACAAATTCATGTGTGTTGAGCATGACTTCCAAGGAAACAGAAAGAAGTCTGGAGACACACATCTGAAGCAAGGGCCTAAAAATGACAAATTAGAAGGCTAAGGGCTCAAGATAACTGCACTTGCATAAGTCATCCTCATAGCACACCATATTTACCTCTGGCCATCTATCTAATTACCAAAATTTATCAAAAAGCATTACCAGCTACTCACCCAACTTCACCTCACACAGAGCTATTTGTGGCTTTAAGAATTCACATCCAATTTAAGAAGGAAATCAAGGTAATACAACTAAAATGGATTCGATCTCATTCTTCTCTGCAAATTTCTCAAATTTCCTGAATACTAGTGGGTCTTGCATCACGGATTCGCTGTGGAAACCAAGCAGCACACCTGCCCAACAGAGCCTTTTGTATCCACTTTTCTATGTTTCTAACGATTACAATATCAGTGTCATCAAAATTGAGGAGAACAAAGGAATCCATAAGGCTATAGAATTCTTCTCACTACTTTTCTCTCTCTCTTTTAATTTCAGTACAGCTGAAATCAGCCTTTCTTCAGAATTAATATGGCAACTCCAAAGATTCTTGAAAGCTAACTCCATACAGGCTTCTGGAACTTCCCATGAACCCACACTCTTCGCATGATCTTCCCTTTCTGTCGGTTCTCAGACTTAACACAACAATAATCAAGCTCCAGCTGCAAGGTTTACAGATTGAAATTTAGAGATAGTCAACAGAAGATATAGTGCCCAAAATATTTTAAGAGAAAGGGTCCAAGGCATTAAAAGAAGAATCATAGGAAGGATGACGGCCGGAAATCCTGTATTAATGTTCAACAACCAATACTATCTTTCCATGCAAGAATGGATTATACATCTAAATTTCTTTTTCAACACCAACCATGATTCATGTGCTTTAATCATTCCATGCATGAATGGATTATACTTGTTTTTGCAAAAATAAGAACATCAGTGACATTAACCAGAAGTTGCTTTTCCCAATAAATAGAGAAGTACCTCGTTGAATCCTGCACCCACAAATAGATCTCTAACTGAATCTAAACAAAAGAAATATGAACGAGTTCCATCTGATCGCATGTATTCCCGATATCCCACTCTCTTGTCTGGCTCAAATCGAAGCATGGTCATATCATAGAGGCCTGCTTTAATGAAGTTCAGTCATTATTAGAGAGTGCTACAGTTCAAAAGAACTAGTACAATATCAAGGACCAAGTAAAAACCACACAACTCTGTATTCCTTTATTGGTAGTTAACTATGCATTTTTTTTTTCAGAGACATCCAAACAAGATAAGTAGATTAATTTGTTTACCATAATCCCTAAATAAAACCAGGCCTCCTGGCTTTAACACGTTAAAACACTCCTTGATGGACCTTGGCATCCTTTCCAATGGTACTGCTGATAGAGTGAATATCTGACCAATCATACAGAAACAATCAACTTACATATCCAGATACCATTAATTATTAACTTTTACATTCACATGACTTAGTTTGAGAGAAATCGTAGTGCAAATGAAATAGTTCAGAGACCTGACACAAGATTGAGCATCACCAAAACAATAATAAACCACATGACTAACTAGAAAGTTGGGTAAAATACACTATACCCCCTTGAATTATATTTCAATTGTCTTTTTCATTGCCCAAGTGCAAGACAGAAATGATTTTTCACAAACATTAATTGGGGTCCAGTCCTTTTTCAATCCACCAATTTTTATTCAGAATTTATTCATTTTTATATTTCTCTATTTAATCAATCTAGAAACCAAGCTTCTTACTTGCTGTTTAAGCCTACTTCACTTAAGGTTAATGAGATATCATCGACGTTGTAGACACGTCCCAGCCATGACTTCACCTATTCAACAAATATTCAGGCAACAAACATCATTCTTTTAGTTATTTCAATCATACAAGTAAATTGCAGTAGTTTTAACTAAAACAAAGGGAAAGAATCAAAAGAAAAAAAAAAATAATAAAATCAGAACTACGAGAAATTCAAAGGATTACCGACTAATTTAGATGATCAAAGCAATACATATTAATTCAGAACAAGTCATGAAACTATATCTCTTCATGCCACTGTTTCATTAAATTTGTTGAAGAATTGCACTGTTTTGCATAAGTAAGAGTTCCACAAAATTTTTTCCTCAATTTGCTATGCTATCTCACCCAAAACATCCACCGTTGTTGCCAATGTTGGGGAACTATAAGAGTTGGTGACTTCATTGATAAGAAAGTCAAGTGTTAATTTGCATAGAACGGTCAAACTTCCAAGGGTTTCGTTTTTGACTAAATTTGGGCTAATGGTTTCATTAAGTTAAAATTTTTGGGGGATTAAGTGTTGGGTTTTAAAGTTGAGCAGCTAAGGTGGGCATAGTATATTTTACCCCAGAAAGTTAAAATCAATAATTAAGAAAAAGACATTTAAGAGCCACTAGCATATTGAAACTAAAACAAAATACCAAATTTGGTCCTAATATATGCTCAAGTTAGAGTGCCACATGGCCACATCTATAACCTTGTGATAGTTTGGGAGGAGAAAACACATACCAGTGTTACAAATTCTACTCCCCCTATGCAAGAGTCACATTCATCTGATGAATGTGAATTGGTAACATGTGTTGTATTATCCTCTTTCACATCTGGAAGGAAACATAAGCACTAAATCAAGCTTTTGTATGAAGCCAACGACATCGTAAAGTAGCATACATATGTAGCAAAAAGGTGAAGCCAGAAACCTGACAAGCTGTTAGACTGCTTTAGTAGAAACTTAACTTGGCAAGGGTTGCATGCCAACCACTTTGGAAATCCACTTGTTGAAAGATCACAACAGAATGTATGGAACCGATGATCAAGAAAGGCTAATTTGGTGGCTCCTATAATCTCTTTAGCCCTCTCAAGAGTCTCATTGCTACAGTCACATGCATAAACAATCACATTTTTGTTGCCTCTGCACAGGAAAAAATTGTCAGATCCAAAACCAACGGAAATTTCCACATTGACTAACAGGAAGGGGTTTATTTTATCTATTCCAACTAATAAATATGGGAAAAAAAACCACTAATTTGCAATTATTACCCATGGATTATGACCAAGCAAATTTTCACCAAACTCAAACATATGGTCATAAACTAATGATTACTTTAAGAATCATTAACTATTGAAATTAAATATATGGTCTATCTCAAGGAAGAAGAATGTCTGCATGAAAAAAAATCAACATTTGTAAGTCAAAGTGCCTAAAATTGGGACATGTGAAGCTACTTTCCTAAAAATTTTGGCAAACTTTTCACAATCAACAAAACTTTTATTTATTTGCACGAAGAAAACGGCCAAAAGAACTTCAGTATGTAAAGTTAGAAACATTTTGTTGATATTCTGTTCTGTCAATTCTGCATAGACTGCATATGTTGTCGTAAGTGATTTTTCATGGGTACGAAGTTCACTCAAGAAGACAGATAGAAACTACCGTAGAACTGGAAGAACAGTACTGCCATTGCCACATCCCACTTCCAAAAGTTTAGAGTTTTGCGCACAGGAAACTAGTTCTGGGAACTCCTTTAACAAATATCGTCTCTCCTGTATCAAGAGTTAGACATAACAATCAATTTTCTGTTGCTTCTCACAACATATGGCACAAGGAAAATGACATAAGCCAACAAGGAAATTTCGAGGAAAAGGAACAACCTTGAAGAATTTTCCAGAGGAATGACGAGTGTGAAATCTTTTCCAAGCATCTACATCTGCTTCGGTTGAATTGATAAAAGACGGCTCAAATGGGAGTAAGTGGTAAGCAAAACAAGGATTAGCTTCCACTTCTGCTTTAAGCTCCTCCCAATCGAAGTCCTTTGAGAAGTATTCAGCCTCTGCTTCGCAATCGCAGTTCATTCTCTTGGTTCGTTTAGCTGAAAACGACGAAATGTCAATGCTAACCCCTCTTAGTCCTGTAATAACAAGGTTCCTTCTGTAGGTATATATGCAATTTAATAAAAAACAATCTTTTGGGAGATTTTTTTTTTTCACATGATAATAAATATAAATTTTATTATTTATTTATTTTTATTTTTTAAAAATTAAAAATTAAAAGATTAAAAATTAATCTTTAAGAATCAAGTTATTATAGTTATCTTTATCTTAAATTTTATTTTTATTTAAATTTTATTATTTTATTATTGTTATACGTGAAAAATCGGCCTTGAGTGATCGCGGTAGACCCGAGGTCCGATCGCCTGCCTCGCCAAAAGCGCCCAGCAAGCTTCGCTTCGCCCTTTGTCAGAAGGCGGTACGGTAAAGCTGTCCCGATGCCTTCTTGCAGAGCAAGCCTTGCTTCGCTCCTCACAAAACGGCAATGCAGCGAGGAAACCATGAAGGACAACTTATCAAGCAGCTAACTATCTTACTCAAGCCCGCTATCTCGCTACAGCAGCACTGCTCTCACTACAGCGGTTCCCATGATGACCCCGAGCCAGGAGTCCTCGCTCGGGACGTTGTGCACCTTGAATGGCGGAACAGCGCCAAGCAACGGACGCAAACAGACACAAGTCTACAGCCGACCAAAGGGGCCCACCCCGTAGTCTACATTCTGTAGTATCCGAATTGTAGCCTTTTATTGTCTTTTCCATTTATATCCTGATGTAACACAACTGTAACTTGTAATTAATGTATGTAACTCTTCCTTCCTCTATAAATAGGATTACATTGTTAGAAGAGGGGGGCCAAACTCTGTAAGCAGAAACTCTGCTAAAATAATTTCTCAATACAATAATAAAATCTCCGCCGTGGACGTAGGGTCCGGTACTGCCTGAATTTAGCCAAACCATGTTAAACTCGCTCTCTCTTCATCCCTTCTTCCTCTCGATCCATCTTCTTCTGCACTTCAGAAGAACTATCGGATCCTTGAACTCTTCCCGTTGGCCAGAATCTGGAGCTCTCCGCATGAACCAACTTTCGACGTCAACATTTTGGCGCCGTCTATAGGGACCTTCTGCTCTTTGAAGTTTCCATCGCAACCTAACAATGGCCAAAGGAAGGACAACTCAGAGCTCAACCACTCCAGCCCTCCAACCGACGGACACTCCCATTGTAAGGGCTCACCAACGGTCTACTGCTGCTCCTGAAACTCAAGAGGCACAAACGCCCGGCCAACCTCGTTCGGTGCTCGAAAGCACGATAAAAGAGCTGGCGGAAACCATCAAAGCACTAGGCAGGCCCAAGCTCAGAGCATGCAGAGACAAGAAGAACTCATGGTACAACTCCAGCAGCTTCGTAAAGAGGCTTAAAAGGAAACTCACGAAGATCATGATAGCCAGCAATTGGGGGGCTCTCAACGAGCAGGAAGCTCCACCCCTCAGTTTGAGACGCAGAACCGAACAAATGGAGAAAGTCCTTCACAGGCTCGAATGGCTAGAAGAGCATCCGCAGCCTCAGAACCATCAGCCTCGCCGTGTGGAAAGCTCCCCATTTTCTGTGGAGATCGAGACGTAACCTCTCCCACAGAAACTCAAAGTGCTCGCTATCCCTCTGTACGATGGGAACAGCGACCCGAGCGACCACCTGGATGCGTTCAATACTCAAATGGACCTCCAGACAATCGACCCCCTGGTGAAGTGTCGTGTCTTTCCCCCCACATTAGGGGGAATGCCTCGGGCATGGTTCAGGTGCCTCCCGGCTTGTAGTATTGGCAGTTAGGAAGAATGCCAAAGGAAATTCATTGACTTATATCGAGCGTTGAAGAAACAACTTGTGCCTCCTTGCCACCTCGCAATGATTTTCCAGTATAGGGATGAGTCGCTCAAAGACTAAGTAACCCGCTTCAGGCACGAGGCCAACTCTGTGGAGAATCCCTCGGAGGAAAGCATTTTAACGGCTATCTCAGCTGGACTTCGCAAAGACGGCAAATTGTACCGAAGCCTTTACAAGTCCCCTGCTCGAGACCTCACCGAATTCTATGATCGGGCAACCAAATAAATAAGATGGGAAGAAACCTTCAGAATGGAGGAACCCAAGCATAAAGTGGGCCATAGTGGTCCTACCGTGAGCAAAAAGAGGGGTAGCGAGAGTCACAACGACCCCACTCCTCATCTCACGAAAAAGGTGAAATCTCAGCGACCTGAAGGCCGTTTCAAGAGCTACAGCATCCTGTCAGACATACATGATCAAATCTTTGCGGCGGAAAGGCATAACGAGGACTTCAGAACGCCCAGACCATTGAGGGCACCCAACAAGTCCAGAGACCAAAGCAGATTTTGTGCTTATCACAATAAGGTTGGACACACCACCTCAGACTATCGGGCGCTGAAAGATGCCATAGAAGACCTCATTAGAAGAGGCCGATTGTAGGATTATGTGGTAAGACCATCGGGACAGCGCGCTTAGCAGGCTCAGCGAGTTGCCATCCAAGAGCCTGAGCCTTCCATCAGAACCATATTCTGATCCTGTAGCATTCATTTGGCATCAATGTGACTAATTGTATCAACTATTGTACGCTGAATTAATGTACGTCACCGATTGGCCAAGCATTATCTAGACAAAGAGTTTTCACTCCATCATTGCCATCTCGCTATAGGGAATGGTTTTCACCTCGCTACAGCATTACTCTGCAATCTCACCACAGCGAACGGTTTTCACCTCGCTACAGCATTACTGTGCAATCTCGCCACAGCGAACGATTTTCACCTCGCTATAACAAAACCAAAATGAAACAAAATTGAGGGTGAGACGGCCTTGAGCCTACCTCGCAACGCCTGAGGGTGAGACAGCCTTGAGCCTATCTTGCAACACCTGAAGGTGAGATGACCTTGAGCCTACCTTGCAACGCCCAAGGGTGAGACAGCCTTGAGCCTACCTCGTGGCTTCAAAAACTCAAACAAAACAAAAACTCAGTGAACGATTTTCACCTCGCCACAACAGAACAAAATCCTAGCCACCAACCCACTACGACATAAAGAAACTGAAATAAAATTATTATAGCTTTCACATGAATTTCCCGTAACTCTCATGCAGTTGAATTTCCCACAGCTCTCATGTGGACGAGTTTCTCATGTCTCGAACGAGATCTCTTGGGTGTAACTCACATGTGACCCCTCTCTCTCTCTCACAACAGATTGAGCAGTGATAAAAATAAAGCACAATCGATTGGCAAAAAGAGCATTTCATTAATCATCAGAAGTGTACGTACAACGATGCGCGAAGGATCCGTTACAATATTTGAAAAAAGAAAACTCATACAACAAAAAGACCTCGTGCAAGCAAGGCAAAATTACATCAAGAGAAGAAGTGCAAAAACAAAGGCAAAAAGCTCAATGACCCGGCATAACCATTCCTACAAGAAGAGCAGAAGGTCAGTCATCGAGCTCGCGCCTATAGGAAGGATAGCTACTGCCAAGCTACTCCTGCTTATATTCCTTCGGTGCGTCCCCCTGAGGTAAACCTGATGTGCTGCAAACTTATTGCACATTTTAAAATTACCGCAAGCGCACGGTGTAGTTGTAACAAAGAACCAGTGAGTACAGGTCGATTCCTCAGGGAAGTTCTACTTCTTTTTAATTACCAAAACAGTTACAATTCAACTATCCAGATAGATTAAA
>JANHAO010028142.1:0-10674 GCA_026873985.1 Saraca asoca
CAGAAAATTGTATACCAACTGACACCTTTTCCTTAAGATTTTTAAAGCCTTAGCTGTTGCAATCAATGGGATCTTTGTAATATTTCCCACAAGCTGTGCCCGTCAAAATCAATAAGAAAAAATTTTCATACATCCATGTTTTACTCTTTTCTACTTCTGATTTAAATAATTTTTCTTATATTATAATGGGAGAATGATAGCATACCAGCTTTTGGTTTGGTAAGGAAGAACATTGGCTTTAGCGTCTGCAACAATCTGTGAATAGCAGGCAGTGGATATGTAGACATCTGTAAATGGATAATGAAAAGAAAGGAAATGAAGGAGGGAGGACGGATTACAATAAGTGAAAGGAAAATTGTGGTTTTCTTCTTGAACTGTTTATTAGCTTACAACATGACTTCACTTGACAATTCTTGGTTGCTCGAGGACTAGCTTGTCAACGAAGTCTTCATTATATCAGATTTGCAGCATATGTTTTAGAAAAGTAGGGACCCTTGTCATAACCATGATTCAAATTTCCCATACTAGATTCGATTATTATTTGAAATTTGCATGTGAAATTCAACGGCACTAATAAACAAAGGATGAGATATTAGAATTTTTTTTTGTGTTTTAAGTCTATTCATTTTTATTTTTTATATGAATCAAAATAGGTCAAACAAGTAACTTAATTATCTTTTAATATCATGTTAAAGTGATCTTGTTTAAATTTAGAGATAGTTTATTTTGAACTTTTGACATGTCACTACAAGCAAAACCAATTTTGGCATCAATAAAAATTGATGCAAAAAAAATGAAAAATTGTTACAAAAAGTATTTACAACAACATAAAAATTGTTGCAAAAAGCCTTGATGCAAAAAATTTTTGCAACAATTTTTTACATTAATGTAAAATCTACACTCATTTGCAACAAAATTTATGTTGCATAATACAGTTTTTGAACAATAATTGTTGTTGCAATTACAAAAAATTTGTTACAGAAACTACTCCATCGATATCCAATTTGTCATATTTAACGTACTTTTGCAACATTATTTTTTTAAAAAAATAAGAAAACTAATTTTATTATTACAAAAGATTTTATACCATTTGAATATTTTTTTAATAATAATTATAAAATATGCCTAATCATTGTAATATTGTAACTACACTTTTTACCAACACTTTAAGACAAAAGATTTACCATATTTACATTCATTCTCATTAATAAATTTGCATAATAAAATGATAAAAGATCTGCAATCATGGCTTCAGTTTTGTTGTGGGTATTTTCTGGTATTGCGCGAAATGGTCTGGCAAAGGCTCAACTGCAAATAAGTTTAAGTGAGAAGAGCTAAGATCATCAGATCGCTAACTACAAGGAACATAGGGCAAAGCAGAAGCCCTAGCTTGCTAAGGAACTACCCCCAACTCGTGTAGGCCAACCATTCATCCTACACAAGCTTGCATTGCTACAAGCGAGCTTATGAGTTCAATCTCACTAATTGAAGGCCAACAGTGACTTCAGATCAAGAGTCCCATCTTGCAGATGCAACATCTTGCCTAGCAAAGGGCTCGTCAAGGGTAAACCAAAAGCAGGCACCCTTTTAGACCAAATTCGTGAGGCCAGTCTGTAAGAAGCAGCTAACACGGGCCCACCTGTAAAAAATACTCTACAAAAGTCAGCCAGCAATCTGTGGAAGTTGATTTGCAGAAGTTGTACTTGTCACTTATATTTATTACCTGATGTACTTGATATAATAGAAATACAAATTATAAAATTACATTTGTAACCTCCCAGCCTCTATAAAAAGGAGGAGGGAGATCATTATAGGGAAGCCCCGAGAAAATACGTACTAAAACTTTATAGAAATTTCTTCAGATCACTAAAAGAATACCATGAATGTAGGGACCAGTGCTACCCGATTTTAGCTGAATCACATTAAAAATCCTTGTGTGCTGTTGCTGTTCTTCCTCTCCATCCCTTTATTCTTCGTTTGCACAATCAGATTGCAGTTTGAGTCGTTAAGAACTCTTTGGGTTGGCCGGATTTGGACCAAACCAAATTTCACCGTCAACATTTTGGCACTGTCTGTGGGGACTCATCTATTTTCTGGTTGATTTCCCATATTCTGGTTGATTTCCTGTGCAGTTTTAATAGCAAGAAGAAGAGCCACTAGAGTTTCAAACATTTCGGTTGATCAGCTGAAAGGTCACATATCCATAACAGACTCCTCTACTATTCCTGTTATAGGCATTGCTATCGGCTTGCCCCCAACCAGCTCTTACCAACTCATTGCTACTATCAATGGAACTGATGGAGCACAAACATGGCATCAATGCTAGGAGAGACTGGAAAATATGATGGGAGAATTTACTAGAGCAATCATAATGCCAACACAAGCACAAGTTCAGGGTGTTCATAGGCAAGCTAAGGTCGTTACACTCAGAAATGTTCACTAGTAGCAGTAAGTTGAACGTTTGAGCAGAGCCAATCAAGAAGTTTCCTTAGGTCGCTACTCATAAAAACAAACTTCAGGTCACTGTTCTGGGGACCAGGAGAGTCAAAGGAACTGACAATCTTCTAGCCAACGATATGAGGTGCGGGATCCGATGGTGGAAGAGTTATTTCAGAAAGTGAACTAGTTGGAGGAATGTCTTTGAGCCCTGAATGATCAAGCTTGCTATGAGGAAAGGTCGCCATTCTCCAAAGAGATTGAAGCACAACCCCTCCCTTCAAGCTCAAAGTCCCCATGACTCCACTATACAATGGGGACACCGATCCTTATGACCATTTAGACACATTCAATGTTCAGATGAATTTGCAAACAATTAATCCCCCAGTTAAATGTCACATCTTCTTGGCTATACTAGGAAATCGTCCTTGGGCAAGGTTTAGAAACCTCCCAGCTCACAGCATAGGCAGCTAAGAATAATGCCAAAAGAAGTTCATCAACCAATATAGAGTGGTGAAGAGGCAACTTTCACCACTTTGCTACCTCGCTCGATCTTCCAACAAAAGGATGAGTCACTAAAGGACTATGTCACTTGATTTAGATATGAGGCCAACAATATGGATAATCCCTCGAATGAGTGCATTTTGACAGCCATCTTCATAGGACTTCGCAAAGATGGGAAGTTGTACAAGAACATTTACAAGTCTTCTGTGAGTGACCTGGGCAAATTCTTCAAGTGAGCCACCAAACAAATCAGGTGGGAAGAGACTTTCAGTTCTAAGAGGTCTGAGGTGGGTAGCTCTGATCAAAATAGGAAGAGGAGTAGTCATGGGAAGGGAAAGATAGCTCCAATTTCCAGCTTGCTAAGAAGACCATGGATAAGTGGCCTCAGCACCTAGGTTGCCATGATGCTTATAGTATCCTATCTGATACTCAAGATAGGATATACACAACAGAAAGAGCTAAAGAAGACTTCAAAAAATTCAAACCTGCCAAAGTTCCCTACAGGCGAAGGAACATAGAAAAGTTTTATGCTTATTAGAACAAGGTCAGGCACAATACTTCAACTTGTCGAGCGCTCAAAGATACTATCGAGGACCTAATCAAGAAAGGCCACATAAGAAAATATGTGGTGTGACCTGTGAAGCAACAAACTTGGTAAGAGTATCCTGACCAAAGGCAAGCCTCCACAATGAGAACCCTTTTGTAATAATATTTAAAAGCTAGTGCATGAGCTTTCCTCTTTATCTTTGTTTAAAGAAGCCTTGATTTGCCAATTGGCACGCCTCATAAGCAATCTTTTGCTTGCATGTATGCAATCTACTCTTCGTCATTAAGTGCATGCAACCTTCTGAGCTCATATGCGGTCAATTTTCCCAAGTATCATGTGTATGTAGCGCTGCCAACTATGACCTCTAATCCAGTTGAGGTGTGAAGATGCTCAAAATGAACTATGCCAATTGTGACCTCTGGTCCAGTTAAGGCACAGAGGCACTAAAATAAACCCACTTCCAACAAAAGCATTGAGCTTGTTAAGACACGGAGGCACTAAAATAAACTTATTACTTGAGCAGCTAAATTGTTGTGGTATGGTTCACAAGGCACAGCTCTCATGCGACCTATTGCTCGCAGCTCTTATGCAACCTATTTGTACACTACTCATCATTAAGATGCTTTAATGATTAGACTCATTATTCAATGAGAAGCATAACCGATTGGTTACTGAAACTTTTCATTTCACTGTGATTTACAGAAGTTTATATTATCATTTGAGATATGTAGAATATTTAGCATAACATTATGAAGAAAAGCTCATTCATTAAAAAGCCTTAACAAGGTAAATTTACAAGATTCAAAATACAAATCAAAGCAAATCTATAGCTATTACATTCTAAAAATAAGACTGGCTTCTGGGAGATGAGCTCCAACCAGTTGTAAGGCCGAAGAGCATGTTTGCCCCTTAATCTTCTTCTTATCGTCCTCCTCGGCTAGAAGCTCCTTTCCAGCTCACCTATCCCCCCAAGATTGAGAAGTAAGGGAGCACGACTGGGAAGGCAGAACCCCACGACATAACTGTGAGGAAATAATCCAAGATCTACACAAGATCTTTCAAAATCCTTGAAGAAGGATTGCCCATAAAGACTTCCTATGTAGCAGACCATACATGCCTAATCAAAAAGGAACACCATCAGAAATATGGGAGGCTTATCTAAGGCACCCATCATGTCACTTAATGAAGAAGGAAGAAAGACTTTCTATGTCTTAAATAGACTAGCTTGGTCTCACCGGAGGGTCTAATAGGAGTCCAATCACTCTTTCATTAAATGCCTTGGAAGAAAACAAGGTTGATGCACCAATGGCTTTGAAGCACGTACAGTAGAAAGTATAACCTGGAGCAAATGAAATGACAGGCTAAATTTAAAGACTTTAATTGCATGGCAATCCACAAATAAGGCCTTTGCCAATAAACCATAACTCCCAGCCCGCGAAGCGAGTTGAGAATTGGGGAGTTAATGTTGTGTATATTTTTCAATATTGTGTGAAATGGGCTGACAAAGGCCCAGTCGCAAATAAGTCCAAGTGAGAAAAGAGCTAAGATCATTAGATCACTAACTACAAGAGTATAGGGCAAAGTAGAAGCCCCGACTCGCTAAGGAATGAGCCCCGGCTTGCATAGGCAACCTGTTCATCCTATACGAGCTTGCATTGCCAAAAACGAGCTCACAAGTTCAGATCAAGGTCCCATCTCACGAAAGCAACATCTTGCCCAACAAAAGACTCATCAAAGGTAAAACAGAAGCAAGCACCCTCTCAGACTAAGTTTATGAGGCTAGTCTGCAAGAAGCAGCTAACACGAGTCCACTTGCAGAAAGCACTCTACAGAAGTCAGCCAACAGACTGCAAAAGCTGTACTTGTCACTTATATTTATTACCTGATGTACTTGATGTAACAAAAATATAAATTATAAAATTACATTTGTAACTTCTCAGCCTCTATAAATAGGATGAGGGAGATCATTATAGGGAAGCCTCGAGAAAATACATACTGAAACTCTGTAGAAATTTCTTCAGACCAATAAAAGAATACCGTGGATGTAGGGACCGGTGCGGCTAATAACAAAATATTTCACTTATCTATTTATCCTCTCACTTAGCATTTTAAGGTCCAAAATTACTTATTTCCAGTTGTGTTAGTGTGCATTTATGATTCAGTGCCAATTGGATCATTATATAAAATTCTGCATAGTTAGGCCATTTTGAGTAGTTTCTGTAATCTGGTCATCTCTTGAGCTACACTTATTCAATTAATGTGATTCTTATCTTGTTAGAAAAATAGGAGAGAGATCTACAACTTTCATGAAGACTATAAAATCTGAATCTCAAAATTGGTTATCCAAAATTGGAGCTCAAGTCAGAATCAGAATACTGTCTCAGCCCTATCCCTGGCAGCCCGACCTTCATGCATTCAATAGACAATAACTGAAGCTATAGAGGTCCAATTAAGGTGAAGCAAATCCCAAATGGAAGAATGCTACATTTCTCTTGAAGACTTCTAGGGCTGAAAATATCAAATTGGGTGTGAAAAATAGGCTACAACAAAGGGGCAGAAATGCTACGAAAATGGACTCTGCAGAATTTGACTTTTAAGGCCCCCAATTGGCATGGATCTTGAGCCCATTGTAGCACCCTTTCATCCAGCAAACACTTAGCTAGCTAGAGACTCGAAAGTTAGAAGAAAAAGCAAGGAATGCAGTCTGCATTGAGCCCACAGCACGTAATGGTAGATGCAGCAACTAGACAGCCATCATTACCTAATCACCTGCTAGCTAGCTTCTCTTCTTTTCTACCCAGGCAAAGCCATTTTGCTAAGAGTCTTTTGTTCAATTTTGTAAGTAGTTTTTAGGATAGTTTTAGCTTAGTTTTCTCTAGTGCAGAGAGTAAGCTTTTGCTCTCCTTTTTCTTTGCATTTTCATGCCTCCATGGAAGGCTAGCTGTAATCAGTCCAAGGGGCTGCAACTTAAAGATTAATGTTGAGGTTTTGTTCCTTCATTTTGATTCTATTTGTTGGCCATTTCTTTTTTCCTCTCTTTTTTGTAGTGAATATCTGAGTTTAATGGCTTCATTTGATTTAGATATTTTATGATTGTTACTTGATGATCAATATTAGGAAGAGGACAGGAAAACTAGCCAATGCATTGAGCTTTTGATGTGTTGTTTGCTTGGCTGAATCTTGACTGCTTAGGATGAATTCATCAATCATTCTAAGGCTTTTTGTTATGATTTTCAACAATTGGATGAACATTTAGTAATTAAGGATGCATTAATCTCAAGTTAATTCCCTTGGCTGGTTACTTATCTATTTTTATTTTAGTTTCTGTTTTGTTAGTATTTTTTGTTAGTTTTGTTTCTGCCAACCCCCCTTATTTCCAGCTCCTAATTGATTGATATCATTTGACAAATGATCTTTGGATTCAACTCGGTGTTGCCTATACTACAAGTGGTTTAGGTAGCTTCGGTTGTATAAATTTCTAATCTTGACTTAGTTCTATAGCCGGTCAGCTGCCCAATTTTAGCCGAACCATGTTAAAAGTCCTTGTGTACTGTTGCTATTCTTCCTCTCCATCCCTTCATTCTTTGTTTGCACAACCAGATTGTAGTTTGAGTCCTTAAAAGCTCTTCAGGTTAGCTGGATTTGGATCAAACCAAATCCCACCATCAACAAGTTCCTAATGGAACATAAAAGAAAAACTCGATGTATGATATAATATGAGAATATAGCACAAACTATCTTTGGGTTCCAATGTATTATATTATACAATCCAATAGAAAAAATGGACAAAAGCCAGATGATTACAATTCGTGCAAACATAAAAGCTACTTTGTGGGTGCTACAATGCTGGCGAGCAAACAAACTAACCAATTTGACACAAGCAAGCAACATAAGTTCACCTGCAAATTGCATGAAATTTCCAAAGGTAAACTTATATGGAAATAATTCAACAAACATCCATAAGAATTGCAACATCCCTTATAAAGGATAACAATTCAACAAATGAAAACTATCTCATCATTGACAAATTTATTTTTTGTAACTTATATCCTTAATATTGCTGATAGAACTACAAGTAAGGATGGCTACACAGTTAATTGCTTGCAAGATGCAAAAAATGGGAAACATTGAGCAATCAAAAGACGTCCTAATATGAGAACATAAGGATCTGGTGCGGCGGCCATGACAAAAGCTCCAGCGGCAAAGGTAACATCAGCAATAAGGGTGGCCTTCTTTTGTCCAAATGCATCATTAATCCATCCACCTACTACTGCTCCCACAATTGCACCTGCAATTGCCATACTAACAATTATTTCCTCGCAACTTGCGTAATTAGATTTCCCAATGAGAAAAGGATGAAAAAAAAATAGTAACTTAACTTCCACAGAAGTGGAGCAACATGGAAGCCAAATTTATTAATCTATCAGTTTCAGGCATTCCAGTTAAACATTGTAATTATTTTTATGGTTCTCTTGTAGTAATACATCCCACACCTAATATAAAAGAGGAAATGAATAGGCACACATCATGCAACAATCTGTGCTGCTTCAATTACCACTAGATGCCAATGTCAGGAAATCTTTGTGCAGCTCTAATTCCAAGAGAAACCACAACTAAAAAAGTCTGTTTCACCCTTCTTATCTTCCTCTCCTTTTTACTGGCAACCAATGGCCACATTTGAAGCATTCCTTTCCAACATTTTCATTTGTGTATGTTGTGAACTAAGAATGTAACTTCTTTACTGATACTTGAAGGGAGATACATATTGTAAAATTATAAAGTAGGCTCAAATTCACATGGGAGACCATCTGTGAAATGATACCAGCAATATTAATAAAGAGTAGGGTGTCATATATAAAGCATTGAAGGCACCAAATTTGTCTCATGGTCATCTAAATTCATTTTGTCCTCAAAATAATAATACCATAAATTGAAGAAGTCTTACTCCAAGAAAATGCAATCATCCAAAAAAGGATATAGATGTTGCAAATGGATGAATCCACCACCCAGCAACTATATAATAATGATGGTAAAAGAACAATAATAATATCATTATTGATCACAAGCATAGAAAACCAAGATTTAATAAAGAAAAACAATGCAAACTTCAACTTAAAGCAAAAAAGAAAGATGGAGAAAAGCATACTAGCAATAGCAGTGAAAAAGTGATAGCGATATATGAGCATAAGACCCTTTGTAGGTTCATTTACAATTGCCAATATAAGTGCATTTGTGAAGTAGTTACATCCAAAACATAATGAAAGAATAACAAATCAGTAGGATGAACTACAACTGTTTTGGTAATGCTTTTTATCATGCAATATCTAAACTACCCTAAACAAGAATTGGGATAAACCTTATAGATAAAATGGGTTCTGGCAAGGCATGCAATTTAACAGATCTATCCCCTGGGTTAGCGAGCTCCAAGACTACACATAAGCAGATAGAATATAGGCATATTCAGCTATAATCTTAACTTGACATGAACAACACGCATCCATTAGTGTCATCTATCCCATCTTTTCACACCAACTATGGCTATAAATGCTCGTTAATATTGAAATTATTAATCTAAAAATATAATTCAGTTAATGCAAAGAAAATTCAGACATCTAAATAAGCAACTATAATTCCAAAATAGCATTGAAATAAGTAAAGGAAGAAAAAAAAAGCTACAAAATCAGCTATTTATCAAATTTAACAACCAATAGTCATATGGTTATCCATAAATTACCCTTAAACACTAGAAAAACTTAAACCACAAATTATAATTAGCAATGTACCTCAATTGTCACTACCCCTGTAATTGATTGCCCCTTCACAATCCCATTCTCATTTATGCTCATTTCCAAAGTCTTACTCAAAAACGCCTCTTGATAAGCCAGAGCAGAGCACTGACCAAAGCAGTGAAGATTGGCTCTCTGGGTCGCAAACCCATGGGGCAGAGCCATTGTATAGATCCGGCTATTTTGCGGCACAAGATAGTGGTCCAACAGCTGCTCTTGGGTTGACCACCCTCTACTACTCGGTCCAAATAGTAGGGAGTTCAGCTGTGCCTGGAGCTCATGCTCACACCAGCTGCAACAGCAGAGATTGACCTAAATGTTGATGCGAAGGAAATTTGCTTGCTTGTTGTTGCTGGTTCACTGCAGACCGAACCAGAAAGAAAATGGCTGAGAAGAAGATGTTACTATATAGTCCTTTGCTTTGGTGTTACAAAGGAAAAAAAAAATAGCTACGCAAGGGTAGGAAAAGATGAAGACGAAGCTGGGTGTGCTGCTCGTGCTTCTTGGCCAGCTGGAGACAAATAAGAAGTGTCCAAAATGGTGTAGTTTTATATTTACAAGGACTAATAAGTTAAGCTGTAATTCATCCCATCCTTGGATAAAAATAACCTCAAATTTTGCATCAATTTCTATTTTTTGTTGCGAAAACATCTTCATTTTGCAATAACAAGATGTTATTATTGCAAAAGCAAAATGATTTTGGAATAATAACATTTTCTAGTTACAAAAGCTATATATTTTGTAACAAAAAAAATTTGTTTCAGAAAATACAACATTTACAACAAATTTGCAATGTTGTTTCATATGTTTTATGCAAAGGTCCCACTTTCTTGTAATGTGTTAAATATGAAGAAAGAATTGTGAGAATTATGAAATTGTAATGAATAAATCCAACCGTGTGTTTGGTATTAATATTTCAAGTATTTAGATTGACAATAAATTAGGAGGTATACAAATATTTTTATTGAAATATTGTTGTGATTTTTTTTATTATGATTCTTATCATTATATTTGTCTAGTATGGCGATATCATACCATTTGTGCATGCTTGGCTGAGACGACATAAGCTTGTTTGCTTTCATGATAGATCTACCTTGTGATTGCCAAGTCAAGGGGCAGTGTGGACCTTGCCGTTCGGTTCAGGTTGGGTAATTAAGACTACTGTCAATATCTATAAGACCTTGTAAAATAAATCAATATTAATAACTCTAAACATACTAAGGTCCCGTTTGGTTCAATTTGTGGAAAGGGAAAGGGAATGGAATCAAATAAGGAGAGGAAAGGGAATGGAAACTGTTGTTTACTTAAAATGTTTAGTTCAGTCATGAAACGGAATCAGATTGCTTGTGATTACCTTTGTTGTTGTTTGGTTGTCAGGAAATATGATTTGTAGAAATAAAA
>JANHAO010028143.1:0-10675 GCA_026873985.1 Saraca asoca
CATAAAGACTTTGCAGTTCTTTACTTAATTTGTCTATTTCATTCTTGTAAGATTCACAATGCTTACATGCAGTATTTTCAACAATCAATTATTCAACAAGTGTATTAAGATCAATATTTTCTTTTTCAGTAATTTCTATTCTTTGTAACAAACCTTAATTTCTAACCTTTAATTGTTCCAATTCCTTGTTGACCTTCATGAGTTCTTCTTGAGTTCTGGATAACACTTTATGCATTTTTATACATAATTCAGTGGGATCTTCATGTGATTCATCATATTTGCTTTGTTCATCATGTGATTCACTAGTTGACTCAGCTTCTTCATCTGTATCATTCATGTAGGATTTGATTTGGATGATTGAAGGTTGTTGAACTCTTATTTGTTCATGCTTTGCTAGAAGACAATGCTATTCTTCTTTTTTGTAATCAGATTCTTTCTTGTGTCCATAGATGCACTCTAAGTTATCAATCATCTCTTTTCATGTCTTACATTCAAAAATCTCAGAGAACTAGTTAACAGATAAAGAATTGACAATTATCCATTTTAATCTTGAAGCAAGAGAAAAATCTCTCTCTTCTTCATCAGTCCACAATGGTTTGCATTTTCTTTGAGAAATTCCATCTTCTAAAATCACAGGGTATTCATAACTATATAACTAGATCCATCAATGGTCACATATATCAATATAATCAATGACATAGATTAAATATGGATGTGTAGCATGGAAATTATATGTAATGTGATCTAAACATGCTTATTTCCAACTGGTCCTACTTTATTCTTTAACGAGATTATAACAAATTCAGAGTAAAAATTAAACAAACTTTATTCTACAAAAAATATTCATAAAGTATGTCAATAATAGAAGAGCATCTAAATACAAACTCACACTAAACAAACATATCATCTAATGATACAAAACCCATACGGGCAATGTGCTCATAAAAGACCTTGGGTGTTAAACCTTTAGTAAGCGGATCTGCAACCATGGAGTTTGTGCCAATATGCTCTATAGACATTTGTCCACACTAAACTCTTTCCTTGACAAGAAGAAACTTAATGTCTGTGCGCTTTGGCTTTGACATGCTTCTATTGTTGTTAGAATATAATACTATTGACTTATTGTCACAAAATAACTTTAATGGTCTTTCAATTCCATCTTAAATTTGTAGCCCAATGACAAAATTCTGTAGCCATATCCTATGATTAAATGCCTCATAACAAGCTATAAACTCTGTTGCCAAGGTAGAAGAAGCTATGAGTGTCTGCTTGGCACTTTTTTCCAAGAAATAGCTCCTCCGGCTAACAAATAGATGTAACCTGATGTGGATTTCTGACTATCTAGGCATCCAACAAAATCAGAATCAGAATACCCAATGATCTCTAACTGATCTGATCTTCTGTATGTGAACATATAGTTCTCTGTTCTCTATAAGCACTGTATAACCCGTTTGGCGCTTTCCAATGCTCTATCCTTGGTTTACTTAAATATCTTCCTAACATTCCAACAATGTATGTAATGTCTAGACACGTACACACTTCAGCATACATTAGACTGCCTATAGCTGAAGCATAGGGAATCTTTTGCATCTCTTTCACTTCAAACTCATTCTTGGGGCACTGATTTAGACTAAATTTATCTCCTTTAGTAACAGGAGTGTCACTTGGTTTACAATCTTTCATGCCAAATCTTTTAAGAACCTTTTTGATATAGCTCTTTTGTAATAATCCAAAAATATCCTGGGAACGATCCTGATGTATTTGAATCCTGTTATGGGTAAAATCTGGACTCGTAAAGCAGGTCGGTAAAGGCTCAACAAAAGCTAAGTTTAAGCAAAAAAAAATGTCTAATTCACTAAGATTACCTGGTAGGCTCCATCTCACTAATCGTGAGGTCGAGATACAATGGAACTAAAAGATTGAAGGTCTAGCTCATCAAGAAATGAGCTGCCCCACTCAAGCTCACTTTGACAAGTGCAAGTTCAACCTCGGAGGCCAATAGTGATCCCAAGCCAAGGGTCTTGTTTGTACATTTAATGTTTGATGTAACTTATTTACCGCATGTAAAATTACATTTGTAACCTCCCAATCTCATAAATAGGAGGAGGAGGATCCTTGTAGAATAAGCTGAAATTACTATATTGAAACTCTGTAGAATTTACTTTAGATTAATAAAAGCTACCATGGATGTAGGAACCAGTACTGCCTAGTTTTGGCTAAACCACGTTAGAAACATCACATGTCATTGTTGTTCTTCCTATCTACCATCTTCATCATCTTCTTCATCCCTCATTTCATTCACCAGAAAATAGTTTAGGGATAAAAGAACTATACTAGTTGATTGAGATTTGGCATAACCAGATTTTACTATCAACATTTTGGTGCTAGAGGAAGGGCCCATCTGCTTTCTGAATTGCTTTTTTGTTTTGCTACAATGGTGAGAGGAAGAATCACTAGAAGTTCAAGTATTCTAGTCACTCAACCGGCAGACACTCCCATTACTAAAGCTCATCGTTAGCCTATTGCTGCGTTTGGAACTGAGGATGCACAAACGTCTTGCCAACCCCAGACAACACTTGAGAACATGGTAAGAGAGTTGATTGAAACTATTAGAGCACTAGCACAAGCACAAGCCCAGGGCGCACAGAGGCAAGAGGAGATCGTGGCGTAGCTCTAGTAGCTATGTGAAGATGCCCAGAAAGAAACTTGCGAGGTTCGTGATAGTTAGCGATCTGGGGGCTCACAACAAGTTGAGAGCTCTGGCCCGCAATCCAAAATGCAGGACTCGATAATGAAGGAAGTTCTCTAAAGGCTAAAATGGGTAGAGGAACGCCCCCAATCTCAAAACAATCAACCTTGTCATGAGAAAAGCTCGCCATTCTCTGTGGAAATCGAAATGCAACCCCTTCCACAGAAACTTAAAGTGCTTGCAATCCCGCTGTATGATGGAAACAACGATCCATGCGACTATTTGGACGCATTCAATGTCTAGTGGATCTCCAAACAACTGATCCTTTGGTCAAATGTCATGTCTTTTCGGTCATATTAGGAGGCATACTTCGAGCATGATTTAGAAGCCTTCTGGCTCGCAGTGTCAATGGCTAAGAAGAATGTCTAAAAAAATTTATCGATCAATATCGGGCATTGAAGAGGTAGCTCATGCCTCCCTGCCATTTTGCAATAATCTTTTAGCGCAAGAATAAATCACTGAAGGATTATATAGCCAGGTTAAGGCTTGAAGCTAACTCCATAGAGAATCTATTGGAGGAGAGTATCTTAACAACAATCTCAGCAAGGCTCCTTAAGGATAGAAAGTTATACAAGAGCATTTATAAGTCCCCAGCTCAAGATCTCACTAAATTCTATGAGCGAGCCACCAAATAAATAAAATGGGAGGAGACCTTTAGCATAGAGGAACTTGGGAAAAAGAGTGAAATGGTCAGCGCTCCTCAAAGCAAAAAGAGGAGTGAGGTGAACCAAAACTATGACCCCAGCAACCTACCTGCAAAGAAGGGTAAGGCCAAGCAACCCCAGCCTTATAGCGTTCTGTCTGATATGCAAGACAAGATCTTTGCAGTAGAATGAGATAGGGAAAACTTTAGGAAGCCCAAGCCCCTCTTGCATCCTGACAAATTTAGGAGCAATAAAGACAAATTTTGTGCTTACCACAACAAGGTCAGGCACAATACCTCAAAATGCTGGGCATTAAAAGATGTCATAGAAGATCTCATCAGGGGAGGTCGATTACAGGATTATGTGGGGAGGCCATCAGAGCAGCAAGCTTAATAGACTCAGTGAACCACTGATCAGGAGTAAGAGCCATCCATTAGAATCATATTTTGATCCTATAATATCATCTTGAAGTTAATGAAAGTATTTTGGATTTTTGTCTAATTATCTCCAATGAACACTGCCCAAAAAGAAAAGTTATTCTATATTGATATCAAAATCTAGCACAACCAATAGCTCGCTGAGGTGTGGAGGCACTATTAAACATTCAAAATCCAACACAGCCAATAACTCACTAAGGTGTGAAGGCACTATTAATCACTGAAAATCTAGCATAGCCAAGAGTTCACTGAGGTGCAGAGGCACTATTAAACACTCAAAATCCAGTGCAGCCAAGAGCTCGCTAAGGTACAGTGCAGAGGCACTATTAAACACTCAAAATCCAATGTAGCCAAGAGCTCGCTGAGGTGTGAAGGCACTATTAAACACTTAAAATCCAACAAAAGCTGAGGTGTAGAGGCACTATTAAATACTTAGAATTGAGCAAGGAGCCATGAATGTGAAGGCACTATTAAACACTCAAATCTAGTAAAGAGCTATAAGCTCAATTAAGAAGCAAAGACGTCAAAATAAACTCGATTATGAGCCCACTGAGCACTAAAGTTGCTATGGCACAAGCAGTAAAACGTAGCTCTCATGTGACCAAATGATCGCAACTCACATGCGATCCCTCTTTCCAGGCACAGCTTGTATGTGACCTATCCAAATATTATTGGCTATAAGGGCATTTAGACACCAAGATTTATTAACTGAATATGGCTGATTGGTCATTGAATGTCTTATTCAACTATGCTTTACAAGAACATGCATCACCATACAAAGCAACATTCAAGAGATACAGAGAGAGCTCATTCATTAAAGGCCTCATTCAATGAGGCAAAATTACATCAGAAGATGAGAAACACAGAAATAAAAGCATAAAGCCTACAGCTATCACCTTCACAAAAAAGGAGAGAGTCGGCCCCCGAGAGACAAACTCCAATCGACTAAGGGATCGATGAGCGTGACTGCTCCTCAATCTTCTTCTTCTTATATCCCTACTTAGCCAGCAGCTCCTTTCCTGACTCATGCCTAGAGCAACTCAAACAGTGCCCAGGAGTCTAGCTGGCAAGACTAAGTCTCATGGCAGAACCATGAGGAAATAATCCAAGATCTGCACAAGACTCCCCAATAGTCAACCAAAAGAGTTATGTAGGGAAGTCACGTGTGGCAGGCCATTCACACCTCCTAATCTCTTGCAGCAGGCTATGCACACCTCAAAATGCTTCATCAAAAACTAAATTATCAGAAACATGGGAGGCTTAACCAAAGCTTCCATCAGACCATTCCACGAAGAAGCAGGAAGTGCTTTTCAAGCTTTATAAGCTAGTCCAGGTTCATTAAAGGACTCGAAGGATAATTAACTGTTTTAGATTGAACGATCTAGAGAAAACAAGGATGCTACGCCAATGGATATAAATCATGCACAGTAAGAGGTATAGCCTAAAGTAGATGAAATGAAAGATTGACTGCTCAGAAAAATCGCAACTCCCAATCTGCGAAGTGAATTGAGAGTTGGGGGCTTATGTTATGGCTAAAATCCAAACTCGCAAAGTAGGCCGGTAAAGGCTCAGTAAAAGCTAAGTCCAAGCAAAAAAAAAAGTCCAATTCACTAATATCACTGGGTAGGCACCATCTCACTAATCGCGAGGTCAAAATACAGCGAAACCAAAATATTGAAGGTCCAACTCATTAAAAAGTGAGCTACCCCACTCGAGCTCGCTTTGACAAGTGTGAGTTTGACCTTGAAGGCCAGTAGTGACCCTGAGCCAACGGTCTTGGCTCACGAGGTGAGGCACATTGCCCAACCAAAAAGCTTAGCAAGATAGTACACCAAACCAGCTTACGTCAATTAGCCCTAGTAGACAAGAGGGGCCCACCTACAGAAAGCCACCTACAAGAGCTGATCTGTAGAAGATTAAATTATTTTATACATTTAATGTCTAATGTAACTTATTTACAGTATGTAAAAATACATTTATGACCTCTCAGCCTCTACAAATAGGAGGAGGAGAATCCTTGTAGAATAAGCTAAAATTACTATACTAAAACTTTATAGAATTCACTTCAGATTAATAAAAACTACCGTGGAGATAGGGACTAGTACTGCCTGATTTTGGTTGAATCACGTTAAAAACATCACATGTCATTGCTGTTCTTCCTGTCCACCATCTTCATCTTCTTCTTCGTCTCTCATTTCATTCACCAGAAAGTAGTTTGGAGATAAAAAAAAACTACACTGGTTAACTGAGATTTGGCAGAACTAAATTTTACCATTAACAAATTCCTAATACAAAAGAGGCATTTCCAAGATCTTTCATCTACTCTTTTATAAAAGAAGCCAAGCATTTCACCATTTTCATGCCATTCTCAGAATCAATATTGAAGAGATGATAAATATGATTCTCTCCTTCCTGTTTAAACAACTCCAATTCACCTTTCCACCCACTATTCTTCACAGCCTCATAATACCAAAAACCTCTGGCCCTCAAAATATCATCTCCAGCAACGCAAATAAGGATCTTAGAACATCCAAGTGTAGCCAAGCTGGGAGCCTCTAGGGCCAATGGATTCACCATGGGATTATCAAACCCACCAGGAGGAGATGGGTAAACTAAGTTCTAAATTGCACACAGAAAGCTTTGCTCTAACCCTTCAACAGGTTCAGATCCCATTGGCTTTGAACTGAGGAAATAAGGATGAGAATAGAAAGCACCTAATAATTTGACACCACCAGGCAAATTCTCAGCCCCAGCACGAATGGCCATGTTATGCACAATATTACCTCCAGCACTGTCACCTCCGATGAAAATTCTGCCAAAATCGCCATGATTGATTAACCACGGCTCTGTATTTTCGGTTATGCGATTCGTCGAATGGGTGGCGACCCATTTGAGGGCATCCCAGCAATCATCACAAGCTGCAGGGAGATGGTGCTCCGGAGCAATTCTATACTCCACAGAAACGACCAGACCATCCACCTGAGGGACTAGAGTGTCGAAGAAATTGTGATAGAGTTGTGAGAAAGTGGATTCGTAAAATAACCCGCCGCCATGGAAATAGACCAAGATGGGAACTTTTTGGATCTGGGTTCGTTTAGGAAGGAAAAGACGAGCAGAAATGGAAGGGCGTTCTATGGCGTCATTTTTGTAGACTTGGATATAGTTTGGAATCTCTTCGCGACTATGTCGTTGGAGTTGGGAGCCATTTGAGGTGACAGAGAAAAAGAGAATTGAAGACAGCGTAGGTCGAAGGATCAGATAAGAGGACAATATATAGGGAGAAATATACGTACGATAAGGCAACCTGCATTTTGACCATAATAGCGACCTTGAAAAAATTTACTTCAAATCAATGTTATAAAAATCAATGACAATGAGTCCAGAGAATTATTGGATTATGATAGAATTGATTCACACTGATTAAATTAATCATCAAATTTTATAATATTATAAATATAAATTTATTAAAAAACTAAATCATAACTAATTTATATAATAAATATAAACTTATAATTTATATAAAAATTAAACAAATTAATAAGTTTTAGTCAATTGAATATTAAATTTCTTTTTTTATTAATTTTTATTATATATAGGTTTATTGAATTAATTCAACCCAAAAAAAATCTAAAAGTTAAAAAAAAAGTTTGACCAGTTCTTGAAAACTAAACAGGTTTTCTAGTTCTTGTCAATTTGAATCAGATCAAACCAATTCACCTCTATTGAGGTTTGGGCTAAATATATTTCTTTCCCCCTAATTTTCAATTTTGGGGTTTACCCTCCCTAATGATTTTATTTTTACTACATTCCCCTCCCTTGATAGTGATTTTCGGTTAGTATCATTAACAAAAGTGAGGGTCAATGTTGACTAAAGCTTGTCCTCTATAATTTGATAACTATTTTACCCTTATAGCATATTTAAAATGGGGGTTTGTGGACAGAAAGCTAGGGCAAATAAGTTGAAGGATTTCTTCTAGTTTAGAAGGCAAAGAACGCACCTAAAGCTACTGTCCAAGCAGGTAAATATTTCTTCAAGAATATCTTCAATTTCTTTTATTTTCTTATTTATTTTTTCCTCTTGAAAAGTTGGAGCCAAATTAATTTCAAATTAATTCCACTCTTTTTATTTTTTTTCCTTCCTTTCTCATTTATTTTGATGGCTTTCTCAAGTGTGGGTGACAGTGGTACTTCTAGTTTAAGATGTAGGACAAAAAAATGCAAGTGTGGCAAAAAAATTGCTATGAAAATATCAGAAACTATTAATAATCCATACAAATTGTTCTATATGTGTATTGAAGGGAAATGCACAAAACTTTTTGCAGTTTCACTTGTCCTCCCTTACAGGTTCTCTTGTTGTGGTCAAACTCTTTACAATTATCATATCTAATTATGCTAGACCTCTTAGCATCTCCCGGTTGGTTCATCAGCTTGCCTTCTTCTATTCCTCTTTGGCCTTCTTCTTAGTCTTCTCAAGTGAGGTGGATCAATCTTAGGAAATCCAGCTACAATTGCTTCAGCAAAGTTAGGCATTAGATGGAGAATTTCACCATATGTCTTCAAATACTTCTCTTTAGAATACTGTTATATACGAAATCTAGATTGCTACTGACGGGTTAATGAGCTGCCCAAGCACGAAAAAGTCCCAATTTGAAGAATGCTTGGGACGCTGAATCTCTAGTTCATTTCGCTAAAGCGGCCCCCCAGTTTGAGCTTGTTTGTAAAAGTGAGCTCAACCTCGTCATTAGAGAAACTCGCTCCCAGACCAAAGGATTTGGTGTGAGAGGCGTGACTAGCGACCTAAAGGCTCGTTGAGCCGAAGACCATAGGAGACCAAGTCATATCACGCCCAACGGATACTTGGGACCTGCCTGTAAAAGACAATTTGCAATAGTCGCGTGATAAGATTTTGTCTGCCTAGTCCGTCTTGTATAATAAATGCTGATGTAACATATTTACTACATATATAATTACTATTGTATCATCTTTTCTTCTATAAATATGAGGAAGGAGCCTTCTATAGAAAAGGATCATTCAGGTAGGCAGAAACTCTGTTAAAATAGAAAGGAGAGAACCTGAATGTTAAAACTTAGTAGAAATACCATCTGAATAATAATACACTATTCTGGACATAAAGTCTGGTGATATCCAGATTTGGCCGAATCACGTTAAAAATCTTGTGTCCCCTTATTGCTCTTCCCTCCATCTTTATGTGTTTTTGCTGATTTATCATGTTTGAACCAGTTCATGGTTAGAGGTCCTTAAAGAATCTGCCCGTTGGCCGGAATTTGGCTCAATACCAAAATTCAACGTCAACATTTTTGGCACCATCAATGGGGATCTCACCTATTCTGGTTCATTTCTTGCTACAATGGCTAAGGGAAGAGTTATCATAGCTTCAAATGTGCATTCCAGTCTTCTAGATGGTCATGTCTCAACAACGAGTTCTTCCACTGCTCCCATCATCAACACAACTGCTAGTTTCCCCCCAGTCAATTTTGTTCCACCAGCCGTCATTGTCAACGGCATTGATGGAATACGGGTTTGGCTCTAACGTCAGGAAAAATTGGAAAGTTTGATGGGAGAACTGACTAAGGCAGTCACGTTGTCAGCACAAGCTGTGTAGAGATAGGCTGAAGCCTCAACGCCCATGAATGTTCTCTTGCAGCAGCAAACTCAACATTTGGGTGATCCCAACCAAGGTGATTCTCTAACTCGTTGCTTGCAAGAGCAAACCCTTGGTCGTGACCCTCATGACAATAAAGACTAAAGGATATAGCGATCGCCCAGCCAATACTCTAGGGTATGAGACCCGTTACTCAGAGAGCTATTTCAAAAGATAACTCAGCTGGAGGAACGCCTTCAAACTTCGAGCGATCGAGCTCACTATGAGGAATGGTCACTGCTCTCTGAGGAGATCGAAGCTTGAACACTCCCCCTCAAGCTCAAGGTCCCTACGATTCCGTTATATAATGGAGATTATGATCCTTATGATCATCTGGACACGTTTAATATTTAGATAGACTTGCAAAGAGTAGACCCATTGGTCAAGTGCCGAGTGTTCCCGGTCATATTAGGAGGAGTACCTCGAGTTAGTTTAAAAGCCTTCCAGCTCACTCAATTGGCAGTTGGGAAGACTGCCAACAAAAATTCATTAGCCAATATCAAGCACTGAAGAGATAACTTATGCCCCCTTGTCATCTGGCTATGATCTTCCAGCACAAGCACGAGTCACTAAATGACTATATCGCTAGATTTAGGCTTGAGGCTAACTCAATGGAGAATCCATCTGAAGAAACCAGGCTGGCCACTATCTCTATAAGACTCTGCAAAGATGGAAGGCTGTACAAAAGTCTGTACAAGTCCTTGGTGGAGGACCTCACTGAGTTTTATGAGCAAACTACCAAGCAGATTAAGTGGGAAGAGACCTTTGGCTTGGAAAGGTCTGACAAGAAGGATGAAAAAGTTGGCTCCTCTCACATCAAGAGGAGGAGCGACACAGAACAGGGTGATCACTCCATCGAGTGGATAAAAAAGAAGTCCAAAAAGTTCAAGGGTGAGCGACTAACTGGCTATCAAGACCAATTAGATTAATGAATTTGTAAACCAGATTGCACTACTCTTGTAGCATAGAGCAACATTGAGTCGAGCCTTTAGATTTTCTAATAATAACAATCAACTTAAGAGATAAATGAGGGGGAGTTGGTTTGCGACAGCTAGTTTAACATGAAAACAATAAAACAGAAGTTGTAACAGAATGCTGGTAAGAACCAGTCCAAAGGGGTCACTAAACTTGAGATTAATCCATCATTGATCACTAAGTATTCATTCAATTATTGATCATATTC
>JANHAO010028144.1:0-10681 GCA_026873985.1 Saraca asoca
TGCTAATCAAGTTCAAGATCATTTATCTAAACATGCTATGCAACCATAAAAATCACTTGGAACTCATTTGAAGCCTAAAGAAACTCATCATCTATGAAAAACAATAGGGGTAACAAAAATTTTGGTTTTCTGGATTTCAAAAAATTTTGGTTTTCTACAGAATTCTGTAGAAGATTCTGCATTTTTGGTTTTTTTTGAAGAATTTTCTACTCTGCAAAATTTTTGGTTTTCAAAATTTCTTATTTTCTGCACTTTCAAAAATTTTGTTTTCAAAATTCTTATTGTCAAAGGTTTTTATTTTGCAATGCAAAACTTTTTGGTTTTTGGTTTCTGAATTACAAAATTTTTTTTTTGCTCACAGAAAAATGACAATACAAAGCACAACAACAGCAATCCCAAAACTTCAAAACTCCCTCCACACTTGAATTTTACATTGTCCTCAATGTAAGCTCAAAGACAACAAACCAATAAAACAAATATCATCAACACATCTAGGATAAGTAAAATAAAAGAAAGGGGTAAGAAACAGCCTTATGAATTGATGTAAAAGGTTGCTTACAAGCTGACCTCCTCCGCCATGTCCTTTTGAGCTCCCTCATAAAATAACTTGAGGTGTTGTCCATTGATTGTGAACACCTTGCTGCTTGCCTCACTTTTTCTCTGCACAACAACATAAGGGAAAACTTTAGTAACTATAAAAGGACCTAGCCATCTAGAATGAAGCTTATCGGGCATCATTTTGAGTCAGGAATTATATAAAAGTACTTTTTGACTAACCACAAGCTATTTTCTTGCAATCAGCTTATCATGGAAGGCTTTGGTCTTTTCTTTGTCGATTCATGAATTTTCATAAGCTTCTAACTGAATTTCTTCAAGTTCATGGAGTTGGAGCTTTCTTTGGGATCTGACTTGATTCAAGTCAAGGTTGCACTTCTTAACAGCCTAATAAGCCTTGTGCTCAATCTCCACAGGAAGGTGGCATGCTTTGCCAAAGACTATCCTATAGGGGAACATGCCTAAAGGAGTCTTGAAAACTGTCCTATATGCCCACAATGCATCCTCAAGCCTCTTGCTCCAATCTTTTCTATTAGGCTAGACTATTTTTTTCCAGAATTTGTTTCAGCTCCCTATTTGAAACTTCAGCTCGTCCATTTATTTGTGGATGGTAGGGAGTTGAGACCTTATGTAGCACACCATATTTTTTCAGCAACACCTTTATGGTTTTATTGTAAAAGTGAGAGCCTTGGTCACTAATTATGGCTCTTAGAACTCCAAATCTGCAGAAAATGTTAGATTTAACAAAATCTAAAATAACATGAGAATCATCAATTTGAATGGCCTTGGCCTCTACCTACTTAGATACATAATCAACAGCTAGTAGAATGTAAACAAAATGAAAGGAATTGGGAAAAGGGCCCATGAAATCAATGCCCCACACATCAAATATCTCACAAAATAATAATGGATGTTAAGGCATTTCATGCTTACGAGAAATATTACCTATCTGTTGGCATTGTTCACAATTCTTGCAATAGCAATAAGCATCATGAGACAAGATAAGCCAATAAAATCTAGAGTCCAGCACTTTTCTAATAGTGCGTTGCGGCCCAAAGTGACCACCACATGCAAGAGTATGACAGAAATGCAGAATGGACTGGAATTCATTATCAGGCACACAACATCTAATGGCTTGGTTACTACACATTCTCCACAAATATGGATCATCTAACACATAATATTTGGACTCACTTTTAAATTTATCAATTTGTGCTCTAGTGGAAAATGGAGGTAAAACCTTAGCAACTAGAAAATTTACAATGTCTACAAACCAAGGGGCCTTACCTTGTAGCTGTAAAAGCTGCTCATTAGGAAAGTCATCACTAATGGGGGAAAATTTAGCAGCTCTCTCAATTCTGCTCAAATGGTCAGCCACCAGATTTTGTAATCCACTCTTATGCCCGTATCTCAATGTCAAATTCCTGGAGCAACAACATCCATCTAATCAATCTTGGCTTTGCTTTTGGTTTCTTTAACAGAAATTTCAAGGTTGCATGAGCAGTAAATATCACTACCTTAGAGCCAAGCAAATATGATCTAAACTTATCTAATGTAAAAAATATGGATAAAAGCTCTTTTTCTGTGGTTGTGTAATTTGCTTGGGCAGCATCCAAAGTACTTGAAGCATAATAAATGACATCAGATCCTTTACCAACTCTTTGTGCCAAGACAACTTCCACAGCATAATTTGAAGCATCACACATTAATTCAAAGGGAAGTGTCCAATCTAGTGGCCAGATAATAGGTGTGCTGGTCAAAGCTTGCTTTAAATGGTTGAAAGTATCCTTGCATTACTAGTTGAAATCAAATTTCACATCTTTTTGCAAAACGTTGGACAGCAAAAGGGCTATCTTGTTGAAATCTCTAATGAAACGCCTGTAGAAACCTGCATGACTCAAAAAAGAAATGAACTTCCTGCACACCTATGGGGTAAGGTAAGGAAGAAATCACATCTATTTTTGTAGAATCTAGTTCAATGCCTTGGCTACATACTATATGGCCTCAAACTATACCTTGTTCTACCATGAAATGACAGTTTTCAAAATTTAGGATAAGGTTAGTTTCAATGCATCCATGCTAAACTCTAGCCAAGCTGTCTAGACAAGAATCAAAAGAAGAACCATAAACAGTAAAATCATCCATAAACACTTCCATGCAATCTTCTAAAAATTCAGAAAAGGTACATACCATACACCGCTGAAAGGTGCCAAGGGCATTGCAAAGGTTGAAGGGCATCTACCAGTAAGTAAAAGTGCCAAATGGATAAGTGAAAGTGGTCTTCTCTTGGTCTTCTGGGGCAATATGAATCTAAAAGTAACTAGTGTAGCCATCCAAGAAATAGTAGTGGGATTTGCCAACCAATCTTTCCATCATTTAGTCAATGAAAGGCTGGGGGTAATGGTCTTTTCTTATGGCTTGATTCAGCTTCTTATAGTCTATGCAGACTTTCCAACTATTCTGCACTCTTGTAGGAAGTAACCGAGCTACTACAAGCTTGCTTATCATCTAATCTCCACTACTCAAGTTACATGCGTAGTACAAATCAAAAGGACTTCAAAAGGTTGTGATGTGGCCAAAAGGAAGAAAGGAAAGGGGAGGAATGTAATAGATATGATGATTGAAAATCAATGAGAGGCATAAAACATATCATGGCATAGATTCCACCTCTTTTTCTTTTTCTTTTTTTTTTCTTTTTTTTCTTTCTTCTCTTTCTTATTTCTTTTTTTTCTTTTTTTTCTTTGTTATTTTTTTTTGTTTGGTAATATCATGAGTCATCTCTTTTTCACCTCTCTTTAAGCACATTCCCATAAGTCATACTTTGCCTTTTACTTAGCACATTCCCCCCACACTTGGTTAAGAAGAAGAAAGGTGAAATGGGCTCAAGGGGTTTAACAATGGTATATTCATTACGAGGTAAGCTAAAAGGAAAAGAATGGCTCAAACAAGGAAATGTCTTAATCATTTTCATGCATGCATGCTAATGTAATCTCAAAAAGAATCAAAGCAAGTTCTAGAGTAACAAAATGATGGAAAAATATTCACACACAAGAAAGAAGATGAATCTACTAGGAATGTTCAACAATTGGCTCAAAAACCTCAAAAGGTATATGTCTATCAAAATCAATCCACAAGCAATTCAAATTCATTACAATGCTAATCAAGTTCAAGATCATTTATCTAAACATGCTATGCAACCATAAAAATCACTTGCGACTCATTTGAAGCCTAAAGAAACTCATCATCTATGAAAAACAACAGGGGTAACAAAAATTTTGGTTTTCTGGATTTCAAAAACTTTTCCAAAATTTTTAGTTTTCTGTAGAATTCTATAGAAGATTCTACATTTTTGGTTTTTTTTTGAAGAATTTTCTATTCTGCAAAACTTTTGGTTTTCAAGTTTTCTTATTTTCTACACTTTCAAAAATTTTGTTTTCAAAATTTTTGTTCTACAATGCAAAACTTTTTGGTTTCTGCATTACAAATTTTTTTTTGTTTGCTGAAAATTGACTATTCAAAGCACAACTACAGAAATCCCAAAACTTTAAAACTCCCCCTCCTACACTTGAATTTTACATTGTCCTCAATGTTAGCTCAAAGTCAACAAACCAACAAAATAAATATCATCAACATATCTAGGACAAGTAAAATAAAAGAGAGGGGTAAGAAATAGCCTTACGAATTGTTGCAAGAGGCCGCTTGCAAGCTGACCTCCTCCACCATGTCCTTTTGAGCTCCCTCATAAAATAGCTTGAAATGATGTCCATTGACTGTGAACACCTTCCTAGTTGCCTTACTTTTTATCTGCACAGCACCATAAGGGAAAACTTTAGAAACTACAAAAAGACCTAGCTGTTATATACAAAAAATTACCTCGAGATTTTTAAGCCCCAGGCGCGCCAAAGGCACTCAGCGAACTTCGCTTCGCCCATCAGAAAGTGGCACAGCGAAGTTGTCCCGGCATCATCCTGTGAAGCAAGCCTCGCCTTGTGAGGTAGCGAGGCTGTGAAGCAGTGATGTAGCGAGGTCATTCAAATACATCCCTCGAAGCGAGCCTCGTCTCACCAGGGAGCGACGCAGTAATCCAATGAGAAGATCACAAGACTAGCTCATCAAGCAGCCGATCACCCTGCTCGAGCCCGCTACCTTGCTACAACAGCTTCAAGCTCGCTACAGTGGTTCTTATGATGCCTTCGAGCCAAGAATTCCTGCTCGGGACTCCCAGCACCTCACTTGGTGCAATAGCACTAAGTAGCGAATGCCGACAGGCTCAGGTCTACAGCCAACCTAGGGGGCCCACTCCGCAGCCTACATTCTGTAGTAGCCAAACTGTAGCCTTTTACTATCTTTTACATTTATAGTGTGATGTAACACAACTGTAGCCTGTAATTAATGCATGTAACTCCTCCTTTCTCTATAAATAGGATTGCATTGTTAGAAGAGGAAGAAAAGGAAGAGAGGCCAAACTCTGTAAGCAGAAACTCTACTAAAATCATTTACATTAATAAAATCTTCACCGTGAACGTAGGGTCTAGTGCCACCCGGATTTAGCCAAACCATGTTAAACTCACTGTCTCACCATCCCTTCTTCCTCTCAGTCTATCTTTTTCTGCACTTTGGAAGTAGTATTGGATCTGTGAACTCCTCCCCCTTGGCCGAAGTTTGGGTCTTCTACGTGAACCAAATTTCACCGTTAACATTTTGGCACCATTCATGGGAATCCATCTGCTCTCTAAAATCTCTGTTGCAGCCTAACAATGGCCAAAGGAAGAATAACTCGGAGCTCAATGACTCCCACTCTCCAACCGATGGGCACTCCCTTTATGGGGGCTCACCAACAATCTATTGTTGCTCTTGAGACTCAAGAGGCTCAAAAGGAAACTCATGAAGATCATGATAGCTAGTAGCTGGAAGGCTCTCAATGATTAGGAAGCTCCACCCTTCAATTTGAGACGCACGATCAGATAATGGAGGAAGTCCTCCACAGGCTCGAATGGCAAGAAGAGCATTCGCAGCTCTTATGCGGCCAATTTCCCCAAAACTTTGTGAAGGATTTTTCTGCCAACAATGAACTTTGGTCTAGTTGAGCTCCTTAGAAGCTCAATCCGGAGAAGAATTGATGAAAATTTAGCTAGTTGAGCTGTAGGCTCACTGAGGTGTGGAGGCATTAAAAAACACTCACAGTGCTAATGCAGCTTCGCGCTCATTGAGACGTGGAGACGTTCAAAACAAACTCATTTAGCTAGCGCAACTTCATGCTCGTTGAGACGTGGAGACATTCAAAATAAACTCACTTATCCAGTGCTGCTTCATGCTCGCTGAGACATGGAGACGTTCAAAATAAACTCATTTAGCTAGCGCAGTTTCGTGCTTACTGAGACATGGAGACGTTTAAAATAAACTCATTTAGCCAGCACAGCTTCGTGCTTGCTGAGATGTGGAGACATTCAAAATAAACTTATTTAGCTAGCGTAGCTTCGTGCTCGCTGAGGTGTGGAGACGTTCAAAATAAACTCACTTATCCAGCACTGCTTCATGCTGATTGTGACGTGGAAATGTTCAAAATAAACTCATTTAGCCAGTGCAGCTTCGTGCTCGCTGAGACATGGGTGCAGCTTCATGCTCATTGAGACATGGAGACATTCAAAATAAACTCGTTTAGTCAGCACAGCTTCGTGCTCGCTGAAACGTGGAGACATTCAAAATAAACTCATTTAACCTGTAGAGCTACGAGCTCGCTGAGGCATGGAGATGCTCAAAACATACTCGCTTGTGCTAGTGCAGCTTCATGCTCACTAAGATGCGAAGGCACTAAAAAACACTCACTTTTCTAGCACTGCTTCATGCTCACTGAGGTGCAGAGGCACCCTTCAACACTCAACGCTAACATGAATTTGTGATTGCTGAAGCGTAAAGAATTGACGAATCAATTATTTGCCCAAGGCAATAGAATTATCATGCAGCTCACTTGTGAATCCTGTTAAGTCACAGCTCTCATGTGCATTTATCAGTTTGGCCATAAACTGGCCCGAAATGAGCAACAATGCCATGCCAACGACCAAAAAAGGCAAACGAAAGAAAGCATAGCCTAAAGCAAAATGGAAAGACATCTAACATGGCACTTTAGTCAAGGGAGGACACTGACTGAAGATACAAATCAAACCTCAAAAACTTGCAACTCTCGGTCCACGAAGCAAACCTAAAGTTGGGGGGCTTATGTTATATACAAAAAATGGCCTCAAGAACTCGTAAGCGCCAGGCGCGCCAAAGGCACTCAACAAGCTTCGCTTTGCCCATCAGAAAGTGGCATAGTGAAGTTGTCCAGGCATCATCCTGTGAAGCAAGCCTCACCTTGCGAGGCAGTGAGGTTGTGAAGTAGCGATGCAATGAGGTTATTCAAATACATCCTTCGAAGCGAGCCTCACCTCACGAGGTAGCGATGCAGCGACCCAGTGAAAAGATCACAAGACTAGCTTGTCAAGCAGTCGATCACCCTACTCAAGCCCGCTACCTTGCTACAACAGCCTCAAGCTCACTACAGCGGTTTCTATGATACCCCCGAGCCAAGAATTCCCGCTCAGGACACCCAGCACCTCGCTTGGTGCAACAACACCAAGTAATGAACATCGATAGGCTTAGGTCTACAGCCAACCTAGGGGGCCTACTCCGCAGTCGACATTCTACAGTAGTCAAACTATAGCCTTTTACTGTCTTTTCCATTTATAGTGTGATATAACACAACTGCAGCTTATAATTAATACATGTAACTCCTCCTTCCTCTATAAATAGGATTGCATTGTTAGAAGAGGAGGAGAGGCCAAACTCTATAAGAAGAAACTCTGCTAAAATCATTTACATTAATAAAATCTCCGTCGTGGACGTAGGGTCTGGTGCCGCTCGAATTTAGCTGAACCACGTTAAACTCACTGTCTCTCCATCCCTTCTTCCTCTCGATCTATCTTCTTCTACACTTCAGAAGCAGTATTGGATTCCTGAACTCCTCCTGTTGGCTAAAGTTTGGGTCTTCTACATGAATCAAATTTCATCGTCAACACTAGCAATCTAGAACGAAGCTTACCAAGCATCATTTTGAGTCAGGAATTATATAAGAGTACTTTTTGACTAACCACAAACTCTTTTCTTGCAATCGACTTGTCATGGAAGGCCTTGGTCTTTTCTTTGTAGATTTTTGAATTTTCATAAGCTTCCAACTGAATTTCTTCAAGTTCTTGGAGTTAGAGCTTTCTTTGGGATCCAGCTTAATTTAAGTCAAGGTTGCACTTCTTAACAGCCTAATAAGCCTTGTGCTCAATCTCCATAGGAAGGTGGCATGCTTTGCCCAAGACTATCCTATAGGGGGACATGCCTAAAGGAGTCTTGAAAGTTGTCCTATATGCCCATAATGCATTCTCAAGCCTTTTGTTCCAATCTTTTCTATTAGGCTAGACTATTTTTTTCCAGAATTTGTTTCAGCTCCCTATTTGAAACTTCAACTCGTCCATTTGTTTATGGATGGTAGGGAATTTAGACCTTATGTAATACACCATCTTTTTTCAGCAACACCTTTATGTTTTTATTGCAAAAATGAGAGCCTTGGTCACTAATTATGGCTCTTGGAACTCCAAATCTGTAGAAAATGTTAGATCTAACAAAATCCAAAATAACATGAGAATCATCAGTTCGAGTGGCCTTGGCCTCTACCTACTTAGATACATAATCAACAGCTAGTAGAATGTAAACAAAACAAAAGGAATTGGGAAAAAGGCCCATGAAATCAATGCCCCACACATCAAATATCTCAAAAAATAATAATGGATATTAAGGCATTTCATGCTTACGGGAAATATCACCTGTCCGTTGGCATTGTTCACAATTCTTGCAATAGCTGTAAGCATCATGAGACAAGATAAGCCAATAAAATCCAGAGTCCAGCACTTTTCTAGCAGTGCGTTGTGGCCCAAAGTGACCACCACATGCAAGAGTATGACAGAAATGCAGAATGGACTAGAACTCATTATCAGGCGCACAACATCTAATGGCTTGGTTACTACACATTCTCCACAGATATGGATTATCCCACACATAATATTTGGACTCACTTTTAAATTTATCAATTTGTGCTCTAGTGAAAAATGGAGGTAAAACCTTAGCAACTAGAAAATTTACAATGTCTACAAACCAAAGGGCCTTACCTTGTAGCTGTAAAAGCTACTCATTAGGAAAGTCATCACTAATGGGGGAAAATTCAGCAGCTCTCCCAATTCTACTCAAATGGTCAGCCACCAGATTTTGTGCTCCACTCTTATGCCCGTATCTCAATGTCAAATTCTTGGAACAGCAGCATCCATCTAATTAATCTTGGCTTTGCTTCTGGTTTCTTTAACAGAAATTTTAGGGTTGCATGATCAGAAAATATCACAACCTTAGAGCCAAGCAAATATGATCTAAACTTGTCTAATGCAAAAACAATGGATAAAAGCTCTTTTTCTATGGTTGTGTAATTTGCTTAGGCAGCATCCAAAGTCGTTGAAGCATAATAAATGACATGAGATGCTTTGCCAACTCTTTGTGTTAAGACAGCTCCCACAGTATAATTTGAAGCATCACACATTAATTCAAAGGGAAGTGTCCAATCTAGTGGCCAGATAATAGGTGTGCTGGTCAAAGCTTGCATTAAATGGTTGAAAGCATCCTTGCATTGCTGGTTGAAATCAAATTTCACATCTTTTTGCAAAATGTTGGATAATAAAAGGGTTATCTTGCTGAAATCTCTAATGAAGCGCCTGTAGAAACCTACATGTCTAAGAAAAAATGAACTTCCCGCACACATGTGGCTTAAGGTCAGGAAGAAATCACATCTATTTTTGTATAATCTACTTTAATGCCTTGGCTAGATACTATATGGCCTAAAATTATGCCTTGTTCTACCATGAAATGACACTTTTCAAAATTTAGGACAAGGTTTGTTTCAATGCATCCTTGCTAAACTCTAGCCAAGCTATCTAGACAGGAATCAAAAGAAGAACCATCAACAGTAAAATCATCCATAAACACTTCCATGCACTCTTCTAAAAATTTAGAAAAGATACTTACCAAGCACCACTGGAAGGCGCCAGGGGCATTGCAAAGGCTGAAGGGCATCTACCAGTAAGCAAAAGTGCCAAATGGACATGTGAAAATGGTCTTCTCTTGGTTTTTTAGTGCAATATGAATCTGAAAGTAACCAGTGTAGCCATCCAAGGAATAGTAATGGGATTTGCCAACCAATCTTTCCAACATTTAGTCAATAAAAGGCAGGGGGTAATGGTCTTTTCTTATGGCTTGATTCTACTTCCTATAGTCTATGCAGACTCTCCAACTATTCTACACTCTTGTAGGAAGTAACCAAGCTGCTACAAGCTTGCTTATCATCTAATCTCCACTACTTAAATTACATGCATAGCTAAATCAAAAGGACTTCAAAAGGTTGTGATGTGGCCAAAGGGAAGAGAGGAAAGGGGAGGAATGTTATGGATATGGCAATTGAAAATCAATGAGAGGCATAAAACATATTATGGCATAGATTCCACCTCTTTTTCTTTTTTTCTTTTTTTTCTTTCTTCTCTTTCTTATTTCCTTTTTTTCTCTTTTTTTTATTTTTTATTTTTTTTTTGTTTGGTAATTTCATGAGTCATCTCTTTTTCACCTCTCTTTTAGCACATTCTCATGTGTCATACTTTGCCCTTTTACTTAGCACATTCCCCCCACACTTGGTTAAGAAGAAAAGTTAAGAAGAAGAAAGGTTAAATGGGTTCAAGGGGTTTAACAATGATATATTCATTACAAGGTAAGCTAAAAGGAAAAGAATGGCTCAAACAAGGAAACGCCTTGATCATCTTCATGCATGCATGCTAATATAATCTCAAAAAGAATCAAAGCAAGTTCTAGAGCAATAAAATCATGTAAATTCACACACAAGAAAGAAGATGAATCTACTAGGAATGTTCAACAATTGGCTCAAAAACCTCAAGAGGTATATGTCTACCAAAATCAATCCACAAACAATTCAAATTCATCACAATGCTAATCAAGTTCAAGATCATTTATCTAAACATGCTATGCAACCATAAAAATCACTTGCAACTCA
>JANHAO010028145.1:0-10677 GCA_026873985.1 Saraca asoca
CCAGCACCACAGGGCTGAACGAGAGCGATCCCCTGCTATCAGGACTATCTTTTAACTTCTATGAATTTTGTAAAATTGTAACAATACCTGAATTTATAAACTAACATGAGGTCTTCTTTTGGTCAGATAACGTATGTCACCTACGCTATAGCAACCTGTCACAGGCCTAGTGAAAGGCAAAGCCAAGAGCACTTTGATTTGTTATTTGGTGTCCCCCCGGAACATAATCTGGAGAGGAATTGACAAGTACTCAGCTAGCCAGTTGAGTTACGGGCTCGCTGACTAGTCGGCGTAGCTGTGCACTCACCGAGGCGTGCAGATGCTTTTGAAATAAACTTACCTAGCCAGTTAAGCTACGGGCTCACTGACTAGCCGGCATGGCTACGTGCTTGCTGAGGCGCAGAGATGCTTTTGGAATATACTTACCTAGCCAGTTGAGTTGCGGGCTCGCTGACTAGCTGGTGCAGCAGACGTGCTCGTTGGGGCGTGGAGACGCTTTGAATAAAGCTCAACCGTCCAGTTGAGCTGCGGGCTTGTTGATGGGTCAGCGTGGCAGACGTGCTCGCTGAGACATGGAGACACTTGAAAACATCTCACCAGCTGAGCCTTGCGCTCACTGAGGCATAGAGGACGCTGTAAAATACACCTCTTGGGCACAAGATCGCCCCGACCACAAGATCGGTCACCCCATAGTGGAGAGGATGCTGTAAAATACCTCTTGGGCACAAGATCGCCCTGACCACAAGATCGGTCACCCCATAGCGGAGAGGATGCTGTAAAATACCTCTTGGGCATAAGATCGCCCTGGCCATAAGATCGCCCCGGCGACAAGATCGGCCATAAAGTCACAGCTCACATGCACATTATCGAGCACTAGATCGCTCACCTCTTTCGAATTCGCAACTCTCATGCGATTAAAATGAAGCCGCAGCTCACTTGTGGCCAAAGCTGTTTGTAATAATATTTTGTTTTTGCAAGTAAGCGTGAGTCAAGCGAAACGAGTGAAAAGTGGAAATGAAACCATTTTATTCATTAAAAGACCTCAGCGAGGCGTATTCACATAAAAAAGCTCTAAGTACAAAGCAAGAGAAGTACTATGGGAATCTAGAAGTACAAGCCAGTAAAAAAAAATAGAGAGAAGAGAAGAGAAGAAGAAGGAAGAAGAAGAAGGAGGAGGTCGGCCGTGGATGGCAGTGTTTTGAAGGCAGCACGCCGATATTTTTCCTTCAAATGCACAATCAACGACGGTGCCGCACATCATAAACTCTCGACCACCTGCACCTCCTGAAGGAAAACTCTCCAGGACCTCTCAGGAGCGCAACTGGCCAAGGCGCCACTTCACGACGGAGCTGAAGGGATGTAATCCGGCATATAAATAAGATTTTCCTACATCTCTGGGAAAATCAACTCTTCCAAGTCACGTATGCAGCAGACCATACACGCCTCAGTTGGGGATCGAAATTTCGAAGACAATCCATCGGGATAGTCCATGATTTGTTGTGAGGCAAAGAAGAAGGGACTTCCTCTTTATATAGTGTGGGGGACAGCCATTGACGGGTCCAGATTCATTCCCCCTCAACTACCCGAATTAATGACCTTGGGAAAGGGCCCAAATTCTGCTTCAGAGACAACCAGACATGGGGAAGCAGAAGGACGGTTCTAGAAAGAATACGTTCGAAAGGAAAGTAAAGAGTCTTTAAACTCCCAGCACGTTGCGCGAACTGGGAGTTAAGGGGCTTGTGTTATATACTGAAAAACGGCTCTGCAAGGACGAGTTCGCGGGAAAAGCAAAAGTGAATCCTCGTAAGAAGATACTTCATTGCAAACAGTAGTAACAAGCGCTCGCTTAGCTGTGATCCGGAAGCCACCCTCAGGCGACAGCATGACTCGACAAGTGACGGGTCGAGGATTAACCCCACGATCGTTCTACTCGCACTCGTCCCCACCCAACAACTCTCATGACTACTCCAAAATTGTGAAAACCCTCACTAGGGACTATAAAGTGTCTTGCCTGACACAATGATAGCTATAGACCTACATGTCAGCCTAGAGAGAACTACTCCCGCAGCCTATAATTAGATAGGAGTCTCTTCACCATGTATGCTTATTAATTTGATGTGACACAACTGTAGCTTATAATTAATAACTAGAGCCCATCCTTCCTCTATAAATAGGATGATATTATTAGTAAGGAGGAGACGCTGAGAAAATGATTCTGGACAGTCATAATGGAAAAACTCTCTACCGTGGACGTAGGGCCCAGTAAATCTGGATTTAGCCGAACTACGTAAAAATCTTGTGCCTTCTCCCTTGTCTCTTCTCCCGCTCACCCAGTTGATCAACCCATATGTACACTAATCTAGAACAGGTCCGGGATCCCAAAGAATCCCCGTTAGCTAGAGTTTGGAGTGCTAACCAAAATCCGACATCAACAAAAATAAACTTATTATAATGTTTGATGATGGACTCAAGTTAGTCAACTTGTTTAAATTAAATGTTAATTAAATAACATGAAACATGCATGAACATAATTTGAATCAAATAGTTAAGTTCTATGCCTTCTTGTTTTCCATGCCTCATATACTTGAATGCATGAAAGGATGATTATAGACTAAAGGTTTTATGAATATGATGTATATTCTATATTTGGGAAATTATATTAAATAGGGCCTATGATGTCTTGCCTTTCTCGCTACTTTTAAATGTAGAATTCTTTTCTCATCTTATTCCACTTGAATATAACTCAAGGTTTCTTCTACAAGATGTAATTAGTTACATCAGAAAGACATTGGGGAATTTTGTTTCTTTTAGAAGGAGAAGGATGTGCCCAAGCATGAAGCATGGCGAGAGGTGCAAGTCATGGAAATTATTCCCATTTATGGCTCAAGGGAATAATTTAAGTTAGTCCATAATGTTAGCCTAGGTTACCCTAGCTACATATTTTTCTTGGTGATATAAGAGTATTTTGGTACATGAGAAAATGAAGTTGACGAACTCTTGAATGGGGATGAGGTCTAGATAAGAGAAGTCCAGCTCGTATAGCCAGCGATCCACTCTACATGAGCTCGCTTCATGAGCTCATCATTATTCTGCAAAGATCTATAATGGCCCTGAGTGAAGAACAACTCGTGAGGTGAGGTGCAGTGCCCAGCCAAAAAGTTCAGTGAGATGGGGCACCAGACTAACTTGTGTCAACTATCTGACCCAATAGACAAAGAGGGCCCACCTACAAAAAGCAACCTACAAAAGTTGATTTACAGGAGATTTTATTGTCTTATACATTTAATGTTTGATGTAATAGAATTACAACTTATAAAGTTACATTTGTAACCTCCCAACCTGTATAAATAGGAGGAGGGAGACCATTGTAAGGAAGTGAAGAGAGCTATACTAAAACTTCATAGAATTTTCTCTAAAGCAATAACATTACCATGGATGTAGGGACCGATGCTACCCAATTTTGGCCGAACCACATTAAAAATCTTCTTGTTCTTGTCTGGTTTTCATCTTTTCCCTTTGGTTTTCTACTCTTGTTTGATACCTGCCTAACTAGAGTGTAGTTTGAGTCCAAAAGAACTTCTCTAGTGTGCTGGATTTAGCCAAAACTAAAATCCACTATCAATATTTTGGCACCGTTTGTGGGGACTCATCTGTATTTTAGTTAATTCTCAATGTTTAGGCTCATCCTTTATTCAATCACAATGGCCAAGTGAAAAGCCATTAGGAAGTCTCAAGCTGTCAATAACCAGCTTGAAGGTCATATAGCAAGTTCTTCTATCATCGGAGCTACCAATGGTTTGCTCCTTTCAGTTCATCGCCAGCTTGCTGCCACTATTCCTGAGATTGGTGAAACACAAATGTGGCTCCAGTGCTAGGAGGTGCTAGAAGGTTCAGTAAGAAAGATGGTTAAAGCATTTCAAATGCTAGCCTAAGCGCAAGTTCAAGGTTTTCAAAGGCAGGCCGAAATCATTACACCCAATGATGTTCACCTATAGCGATAGGCTAGAAGCTCGAATAGAGCTAATCAAAAGCACACTTCTGGTCATTGCTCATGTGGTTAGAAAGATAGGAAGAGCCATCAGGCCTCTACGTAGTGATTTGGGGGGCTAACTTTGTTAATAGAAGAATTGCTTCAGAAAGTGAAGTAGTTGGAGACACACCCCTAAGCTCAAGGTGATCAAAGTCGCTCTAAGGAACAGACTCCTTTCTTGAAGGAAATTAAGATGGAGCCCCTCCCCCCATAAGCTCAAGATCCTTTATATTCCACTCTACAATGGGGATAGTAATCTGCACAGCTATCTGGACATGTTCAATATCTAGATGAATCTTCGAACAAGTAACTCCCTAATCAAATGTCATATCTTTTTGACTACATTGGGAGAAGCACCCTAAATGTGGTTCAACAGCCTTCCAACTTATAGCATCAACAACTAGAAGGAATGCCAGGAAAAATTCCTTAACCAATATAGGGCACTGGAGAAGCAGGTCGCACCCCCTACCATCTCGCCCCAATCTTTCAACACAAACATGAGTCGTTGAAAGACTACATCACCCGATTTAGGCACGAGATAGATAACATCGAAGGCTTGTCTAATGAGAGCATCCTAACAGTAATGTTGGTAGGACTTTGTAAGGATGGCAAATTGTACAAAAGCATATACAAATCCCTAGTTGTAGACCTGGGTGAATTCTACGATCGAACCATAAAATAGATCAAATGGGATGAAACCTTTGGTTTAGAGACTTAGAAGGACAAAGCAGGTGCCTCTGAGTAGAGTAAGAAGAGAAATAACAAAGGTCAAAAAGCCAATCCCAGTAGCCAGCCTTTGAAGAAAGTGAGCGCCGAGTGGCCTCAGCCTCCAAGTCACCATGATCACTATAGTGTCTTATCGAACACTCTGGATAAGATTTTTACGAGAAAAAGAGGTAGAGAAGACTTTGGGACTCCCACTCCCTTGAGGACTCCTCATGGGAATAGAAACACAAACAAGTTTTGTGCTTATCATAGCGAGGCCGAGCACAAAACTTTTGATTATCGAGCCCTCAAAGATGTGATTGAAGATCTAATCAAGAGGGGTGGTTTAAGAGAATACATGCTACGGCCCATGAGACAATAACTTTCTTAGCCTTAGTGGGATCCTAAACAAGATCAGTCCACCATAGTCAGAACCATATTTTAGCTCTGTAATAAAGCATGCAATAACAGCTCAAATTTTGATGTATAAACTGGGTGAAGCCTTAACATATGATAATTCAAAAGTTTGCCCTTCAGATGCGAGCTTCCCCTATTTCAGCTTATAACTATATCCTTTTAAGTTTCGATTTAAATTGTTATCACATTAGAACAACCTACTTTGTGGTGTTATCCTAATGTGATCAAGCATGTATATGACTAACTTTTTCAGGCACTATATGCACACCACATCAGTATGCACATGACCAACTTTCTTAGGCACCATGTGCATACGATCTCGTCATGCATATGACCAACTTTCTTAGGCACCGTATGCATGCGACCTTCCAACCGTGCATATGACCAACTTTCTTAGGCACCATATGCACGGTGCATTGTTATGCACATGACCAACTTTCTTAGGCACCATGTGCATACGATCTCATCATGCATGTGACCAACTTTCTCAAGCACTACGTGCATGTGATTTACTCTTGCATATGACCAACTTTTTTAGGCATCATATGCATGATGTTTCATCTCACACATGACCAACTTTCTTAGGCACCATGTGCAAGTGACCTCATTATGCATGTGATCAACTTTCTTAGGCACCACATGCGTGCGACCTCATGCATATGACCAACTTTCTTAAGCGCCATATGTTCGCGACCTCTGATTTGTGCATATGACAAACTTTCTTAGGCACCATATGCACACCATTTCCCCTTGCACATGACCAACTTTCTCAAGCACCATGCGCATGTGGCCTCTAATTAATCATGCATGTGACCAACTTTCTTAGGCACCACATGCATGCAACCGAATGCTCACAACTCTCATGTGACTGAATGCTCGTAGCTTGCATGTGATTTTTATTAAGCCACAATTTTTTTATTGCCCAGATTTATTGTTTGTCAAGAAGTGTGGCCAATTGGTTACTTAAATATCTCATTTTATTAGTTGAAGTTCATGTTATCAGCAAACAACAGTATACAAGAAGCATGAAAAGAAAGTCATTGAATAAAAAGCCTCAACAAAGTACATTTGCATCAAAGAAATCAAAATACAACTTAATCTAGCCTATGTCTTGGAAGAAAGATTGGCACTCTAGAGGAGAGCCCTAATCAATAGAAGGACCAGCGAGCATGCTTGATTTTAACTTTTTCCCTTGCTACCTTCCTTGGTTCAGAACCCTTGTCTAACTCTCTACTCAGTGTAGAAGATTCAAAGAAAGTAAACAAGAGCAGCTAGAAAGGATTAACCCCATGGCATCATCACGAGGAAATAATCCAAGATCTATAAAAGATCTTCTCTCATGATCAGAGAAGGAGAATTGCCCGGAAAGGCTTCCTATACAACAAACCATACACACCTTACCAGAAAAAGCAAACCATCAAAAGAATGGGGGGCTCATCAGAGGTTCCTATCAAATCTCTGAAGAAGGAAGGAAGATTTCCTCTATCTTAAATAGAAGAAGTTTGCCCTCATTGAAGAGTCCAAAAAATAGCTCCTAACCACTTTCATTAATTACCTCAGAGGAAAATGAGGTAGACTCATCCTTGGTAGTGAGACACGTATAGCATGAAGTATGGCCTCGAACAAATGAAAATGATAGGCTAACCAAAGACTTTGTTTGCATGGAAATCCATGAAGAAAGCCCTCTCCTCGCAAGACTATTCAACTCTTAATTCACAAAGCAAACTAAGAGTTAGGGGCTTATGTTATAAGCATATTTTGGTACATGAGAAAATGAAGCTGACAAACTCCCATATGGAGATGAGATCTAGATAAGAGAAGTTTAGCTCGCATAGCTAGCGATCCACTCTATGTAAGCTCACTTCACTAGCTCATCGTTATTTTGCAAAGATCCATAACGACCTCGAGTCAAGAATAACTCGCAAGGTGAGACATAGTGCCCAGTGAAAAGGTTCAATGAGATGGGGCACCAGACTAGCTCGTGTCAACTATCTGACCTAGTAGAAAGTAAAATATGATCATCAGGCCCCACGCTTAGAAAGTAACCTACAGAAGCCATTTTACAGTGCTCTAGGCAATCTTATACATTTAATATTTGATGTAATAGATCTACAGTTTATTTAGTTCCATTTGTACCCCTCCATGCTTCTATAAATGGGGGCTAGAACCTTCGTATAGGAAGGAAGTAAGAGAGTACTAATAGAAACTCTACTAGTAACCATAGCCAAAGCTCTATAAAAAGCCTTTCAGATTAATAAAACTTCTCTATGGACGTAGGGTCTGATGCCACCCAAATTTAGCTGAACCACATTAAACCTTTGTGCATTTCTTCTCCTTCTCCCTCCCATTACCTCTCGTCTCTCGCTGCCCAAACAACTGGGAAATAGCTTGGGTCTCGAAAGAACCCCTTTTGTTGGCCAGATTTAGGTATAACCAAAATCTATCGTCAACATTTTGGCACACCTAGTGGTCCTTATCTGTCTTCTGGTTGTTTTTGTTTTCTAGGTCCATCTCTTACCCAACTATAATGGCCAAAGGAAAGGTCATCAGGAAGTTTGGTGCCCCTAATAGCCAGTTGGAATGTCATTGTGCAAGTTCCTCTACCATCAAAACTGCTAATGGTTTGGCCTCCCTAACTCACTGCCAACCCACTATCACTATCCTTAAGACCAATGAAGCCCAACCATGACGCAAGTGCCAGAAAGCATTTGAGGGTTTGATAAAGAGGATGACTGAAGCATTCTAGATGCTAGCCCAAGCACAGACTCAAGGTGTGCAAAGGTAGGTCGAAGTCATCATGCCTGAAAATGTTTTCCAGTAGTAGCAAGCTAAAACTTCGAATAGAACTAGTCATAAACACATTTTAAGTCATCATCCAAGTGACGGGGAGGATATGAGAAGCCACCAGGCTTCCAGCTAGAAATCTAAAGGATTGCCGTTGTTAATGGAAGAGTTGTTCCAAAGGGTGAAGCAACTAGAGGCAGCCCCAAGCTTGAGGTGGCCAGAGTCACGCCAAGGAACGAACTCCCTTCTCCAGGAAGATCGAAATGGAGCCCCTCCCCCAAAAGCTCAAAATTCCTACCTTCTTGCTACACAATGGAGACAGTGACCTGTATAATCACTTGGACATGTTCAACGATGAAATGGATCTTTGGACAAGTAACCCTCTGATTAAGTGCTGTGTCTTTCCTATCACATTGGGAGACACCCCTAAGCCTAGTTCAGGAACCTCCCAGATCGCAGTATTAATAGTTGGGAGGAATGTTAGCAAAAACTTCTCAACCACTATAGAATGCTGAAGAGGTAGCTCACGCACCCCTGTCATCTCGCTACAATCTTTCAACATAAGCATGAGTCTTTGAATGGCTACATTGCTCGATTTAGGCACAAGATCGACAATATGGAGAGCCCTTCTGATGAAAGCATCTTGACTGCAATATCTGCTGGGCTTTGCAAAGATGGCAAGCTGTATAAAAGTATATACAAATCTCTAGTAGAAAACCTGGGAGAGTTCTATGATCGAGCTACCAAGCAAATCAGGTAGGAGGAGAAGGAATAGTTTGAGGACTCAAAGGGCGAATCTAACCCTCAGCTAGTGAAGAGGGCCAAGGCCAGGCAACCTCAACAATTGGTTTATCACAAGCACTATAGTGTCTTATTAGATACTTCCAATAGGATTTTTACAACAGAAAGGAGTAGAGAGGACATCGAGACTCCCATTCCCTAGTGGACTCCTCGTGTAGGCAGAAATACAAACAAATTTTATGCATATCACAATGAAGTGGGGCATAACACTTTAGATTACCAAGCCCTAAAAGATGCAATCAAAGACTTGATAAAGAAAGGGCGCCTATGGGAGTATGTATTGTGGCCTGGAGCACAACAGCCTCCCCGACTTAGCAGGATCATGAGCAAGAACAACTAGCTGCAGTGAGAACCATATATTGAACTTGTAATATGATATGTGAAACTGGCCCAAATTTTGTGTAGGTTGGTTCATGTAGATTCTTCTAAAAACATTTTGGAAAATGTTTCACTTGGTGTCAAGATCCTGAGAAATGCACACTTTGTAAACTGAGTCACAAGTTATGATTGAGCGTCATATTAATGTGACTAGCAAGGCATCACATTATCATGGCCTACTTCTTGGTACTGTATTTATGCAATTAAGTATTTGCAACTTTCATGCGATCAAGTTTTCGTAGCTCTCATGTGATCTAAAGCTCGTGCATGTGAGCCACTTTCTTAGCCACCACATTCACGCAGTGATCTTACCATGCATACAAGCACCTTTCTTAGTAATTGTGTGCATGTGATCTTTAGCTCACACATACGAGCCACTTTCTTAGCCATCGTGTGCGCATAGTGACCTTACTGCACATACAAGCCACTTTCATAGCCATCATATGTTGCGATCTTACCATACATGTGAGCAACTTTCTTAGCCATCACATGTGTGCAACTTAGAGCTCATGCATGTGAGCCACTTTCTTAGCCACTGCATGCACGTAGTGATCTTACCATGTATACAGCAACTTTCTTAGCCATCGTGTGCATGTGATCTTTAGCTCATGCGTACGAGCCACCTTCTTAGCCACCATGTGTGAGCAGCAACCTTACTGCACATACGAGCCACTTTCTTACCCACTATACATTGCAATCTTACCATACATGAGAGCAACTTTCGTAGCCACTGCATGTGTGCAACTTAAAGCTCATGCATGCAAGCCACTTTCTTAGCCACCACATGTATGTAGTGATCTTACCATGCATAGAGCAACTTTCTTAGCCATCGTGTGCACTCAACTGATCTTGATCTAAAACTCTTAAAGAAATCTCAGAAGTTTAATGAGGTATAGAGAAAATCATGTTTAGCTCTTTCTTAAATGATTTTGCACTTAATTGTATAGAAAAACTTTGAAAGATCATTCAAATAAGGAAGGAAGTTATGCTTGAATAACTGTTATAGCTGTCTATAACAAAAAAACTAACTTTTAGTTGTTGAATCGATTATTACATCAATTACAAGTGGTTACAACTAATTAATCGGTGTGGTAATTGAAGTTTAGTCTATTGTTCACAATCTTCACATTGATTACTGCATCAAAGTAGCCATTTTTCCTAACCTTCGATTAAATAGTTTTTCAAATCTATATTTCATGCACCAATTGCAACTTCAATTGCAATATGAGTTTTTCATAAGTTCTTCAATGCATTGATGTGCAAATCGATTTATGATGTAAAAAATAATTTTATAAAATCTTGTTTTCTTCAAGTGATTTTTCTACCTCATGTTGGTTAAAAATATTTGGATCAAAATCATTTGAGCTTATTTACAAAAGATCCTATTGAAAAATAAATCCTAAAAACTAATATTGGATCCGTTGAATCTTGAATCAAATTTCTTTGAACCTACAAAATAAATCAAAAACACTAAAATATATTGTTAGATAAAATTATTTTTCAACATTAAAACCAAGGAAAATATGTAGCTAGAGTAATCTAGGCTAACAATCTCCCCCTTT
>JANHAO010028146.1:0-10674 GCA_026873985.1 Saraca asoca
GCTGAATGAATACTTTCCTTCTTCACAATGTCCTCACTTGTTCACCCATTATCATTGAATTTCTCGCGTAAAAAAATAAAAGTGTTGGGCCTCAAGAAAAGTTCAATGATAATAGATAAATAAGTGAGAACATTATGAAAAAAAAAGAAAAAAAGAAAAAGATACAACAAACATTGACGCGAGGCTAATCTTATCCATGATTCCATGACGGCCGTTGGAACAAAATTTAATGTTTGAGATTCATTATATCTTTCTAAATAACATGGCTTGGCTACGCCTAAAATTTGGGATAGTTCTTCTTGCTTGCTTCGTACCTGTTACCTTCTAAAGTACTTGTCACTTGATTTCTAATATTTTTGAAAGTAAGAAAGTAGAGTTAAACTTATTGCATTGATTGTTTTGATAAGTTTATACTCTATGACGTTACAATTATTCATCAAAGTTAGATTTAAGATTGTTCTACCATAATATTTTTAATCTATAATATGCAATTATAATACTGTATGATCTTAAATTACAGTTGTAATTGTGGTTATAGTTACAATGTAATTAATAAAATTGTGAACAAATATAATCAATATAAATTATAATTTAAAATAATGATTGCACATAATATTGTAATTGTGGATTGTTCTACCATTACAATTTTTTCTGCAATTGTTAATTTTTTTTGTATTTATTTACAATTTTATTAATTCCAATATAATTATAATCATAATTAATTAAATTATAAATAAATACAAAAAAATGCAACTCTTACAAAGAGAGATTATAATCACGAAGCGGACCGCAACAATAATATTATGCGTGCATTGTTGTGGTCGCAAATACCACAATTTAAAGCCAGCAACTAATATTACCGGCAGTGCTGCCATTTTCATCGAAAATTTATGAGTCACACTATGCAAACTAACAGATCCGTTCCATGGTTTTTAACTTGGCAGAAAGCAAAGATTGCAACTTTCCATAAAGGGGATTTTCACTTTATCCATTCTCACTTTAAGGTTTTGAACTTTTGAAAATGGGAGATGACCATGAAGATAACGCACTTGGAAATCTTACGGATCATCCACAAATACCATCAGATGTTAATCATGAGGGACAATCAAAGGTTAGTTATTTGATAAAAGCAACGAGTTGGCTGAAACATTATATATTTATGCACTAGAGGACACAAGTTATATCGTTAAAGTAACTTATTATATATTATTTATTGGAAGTTAAGGATTATATAGTTATTTTTTTATTATATACTTATTTTATTATTTTTTTTTTACAATACTCGAGACTGAAATAGATATCCAATAATAATGAAATTAAAACAGCTCTAATAATTTGCTTTATTGCACAATCATACCAAACTCATACACAAAACACTCACACACAAATACACTTCAGAACACAATCAGAAACACTACTTAAAGACATTACACACCAATTACAATAATATTGACGTAATATATATCTTACATAATAAAAAACAAGCCTAGCTATGAACTTGACTTTGCAATTCACGCATGGGATTGGCTGAATCTGCCTCTTAATTCCTTCGAGCTATTGACATCATTCACTTGAATATCTTGATGCATTTTGTCACAAGCCAAAGCAAAAGTCGGATTGTAAGAGTTGCAGTTACTATCCCAACAATTGCCAACCAAGCATAAATAGAACTTCTAACAATCTTCATAGTATAATTCCAAGACTCTCGATTTGCTGGGCTGATCAATTCCAATCCATAAAGATAGGTAAGTGCGAGAAAAGTGAGAGTAAAAATCATGCCGACCGATAAGATCCAAATTGGCAGTCTATGATTTAGAGGGACTCCACTTACGAGCAAAAGTGTAACACAAAGAGATGCAACAAAACAGAATGTATTGTAAACTTGAAATCTATGATAGTGCTCAGGATACATAAGAGGTAAAATAGCTGTCCCAGCACATGGACGGTTCGTATCGCTTGCACACTTAATCAAATCTTCAACATTGATTTTATCACTCGCTGGGAAGACGCCACCCAACGGGTTTATTGAAGCTTGAAATGTGATGCTTGAGATCATAGTAGAAACCAGACTTAGCAGTCCCCTCATGTCTTCCAACCATTTTTCCTTATCCTTATCTCTGAACCAATTTACAAACTTTCTCCAACCTGTCTCCTTTGCTGGATGAGTCGGTTGGTCTTTACCGACTGTATTATCTTCATGAGTTGAACTCATTTTCAGCACACCTGAACGAATTGGCAGTATACAGGCAAGCTCTCTCGCATATGCAATAGCACTTGGGCTGAGGGTATATATATATATCCTCGAATTACTATTTAATGACATCATATCATCACCTGACAAAGATTAAACATCATACTATAACCTAAGTAATAAACCTTAAGCTAAATGCACCCTATGCAAGCCTAATTAGTCCATTCAAATCTTATCTAAAGGATATATACCTTTGGAGCAAAGGATTGAAGAAAACATATGAGCTTGATAATTACTTTGTTAGATTATTTCGGGACTGACTCTTTGCATTCTTCACATAGTAAAGACTTCTCTTAAGATCATATTTATCTTGAACAGGATATTTATATTGATTGTTGGAGATTGTCAATTTTCTACGATAAAATCCAATAAATGTTTCTTTTAATTCCTATTTTACAAGCTAACTCTATAATACTCCTAAATCCTTCTTACAATTCCGATGCCCTAATACCTATATGGGTATTTTTCCTTTCTATGAAGGGGCAAAGGACCTATCTTTGCAAGTTTGCATATTTTCTACTAAAAAAAAATGATATCTACAAGTTACATTTACATATCAAGGTGCGGATTAAACCCAGGAAACATCATTCTTTTCGTTTGTATTTAAAATTGTCTAATAAGCTTATATATGGACCTATAAAAAATTTTCATGAAAATAGCAGCACTACCAAAACTATTTCAAAAAATTAAGTAGTCAGATGGTATAAACTTATCAAGACAATTGATGCTGAAAACTTGTCTTTTACCTTCTTAACCCTAACAATATTGGAAGCCACGTGACAATTAAGTTTCCATTTGTTTTGTTTTAAAAGATATTTTTAGTAGAAAAAACTCATTTATTTATATAAATAAAGTAAAGGACTTTTACCCTCTGTATTACTTAATTAATAAAATAATGTATAATTTTATGGCAGTCAGAAAAATAATTTTCTCTCTAAAATAATAAATGCTATCTCTGCCATACTCCTTGTATTAATATTTTTTATTATCATAATATTTTATAATTATAACACAAATAAATAAAACATTTCTACAGAAAATATTTTCTGTCAAACCAAAACAACCCTGAGCGTTTTCAGAGGGAATTGAGTAGGACCAAGAAGCCAGAAGAACTAGTGCTAAATTAGAGTTTATTTGGAATAGGCTATGACAAAAATTAATAATGTCTCAAAATAACATCATCACAATTGATCTTCTCCTTTATTATACAGTAAAATCTCTATAAATTAATAACTTCTATTAAATAATAATTGTTTCAAAATAACATCATCACAATTGATCTTCTCCTTTATTATACAGTAAAATCTTTATAAATTAATAACTTCTATTAAATAATAATTGTTTCCTATCTGATATCAGTTAATGAGTTAAATTAATAATTTCAATAAAATAATAAGATAACAATCTTTTTAAAAAATCTTACATAACTCTTTGATCCCATTCATATTATAAATTAATAATTCGATAAAATTACATATTATATTTTCCTGAAATATGAGTCTATTATTATTTATTTTTATTAAAATTTAAATCTAATTGAATCTTATCTTTAATTTTTCATATTGCATTTAAAAGCTTTGGAGTTGAATTCTCATACTATAATAAGAAATTATAAAGAGTTATTGATACTTTGAGTGCTTCCTTCTTCGTAATAGGTTCCAAAGTTATTGTATCATCCTCAGCTTCATCAGTAGTAGGATGTTTAGTGATGCTAGCAACAATTTCTTCTCAACAATTTCAATAATCAATTTTTTTTATTAACAGTCTTTCAACATTAATTCTCTTATAAGAAAATTAATTATTATTAAAAGTCTTCTAAAAAAAATAAATTCGTACACATAATTTATACTAATTAACTATAATGATTATTAATTATTTATCATTATAATGAACAAGTCTTCAAGGCCCATTAAAAGACGTAATGTTCTTTTGAAAGGCATCATGAATTTTAATCATTACATTTTGTATGATTGGCCCACTTAATATTGTCATAAATTGGTCTTATGAATCAAAGTAGACAAGCAAGTTTGGTATAGGATGAAATTTGGTATAAAAAATAAATATGAAGAGAAGGCTCTGTGGTGCAAATTTATGAGCAAATGCACTTGTGTATTAACTATCCTGGGGATGTTTTTTTCTTTTTAAAATCGATCATTTGTTCAATACGAGTAGAAAATAACATGATTGTAATTATTGTATCTTTATCTTCAAGTCTATATGAGATAACACATAGATTCTCTTTTGACTTATAGGCAAAACTCTTATGTTAGTTCAAAAAAAATATATCTATCTATGCCATCAGGGCTTTAACTTAAAATACTTTTTAAAGGGAGAGTGTAATGGCTTAGAGGCTTTCCTTATACATTCAAAATTATATAATAAGACATATATTAATAAAATAAAATTATCTCTCTTCTTATTTAAAAAATCTTTTCTTGATGTATACTAAAGAATATTTATATGAATATTCTTTGAAACTCGATATATATAAATACTTTGACTATATTTTCATATTTATTTACAAATATATTACGCATAAAATTTTATTATATAAATGATTAAATTTTATTATTTATCCAAATATGATTTAAATTATTAGAAGATTAATATATTAATCAAAAGTTGATAACATTCACCGTACTATCGGACCACGTAACCAGGCAATCCTTAAGCGGCATTTTTTTGTCTTTTTCAATGACAAAGCCACATATATCCATGTTCAAATGACACAGGTCAGCTTTTTTTCACTTTTTTCTTTTTTAAGCGGTCCACTTATATAAACAATTGCTTTTTGAAATGTTTCTACTAAACATGACACATAGTTCAGCTTTTTGTATTTTTTTCTTTTGTGACCTACCGTGTGACTCTTGAAATGTTTCCACTAAATTAGTGAGACAAAAAGCAATTGTTTTTATATTATTTTTTCTAGTTGTTAACAGTAATCCGTGACTCTTTGTAATTACGTAAACAACTATCAGTCAAAGTTATTTAAAATAAGAACAGTTTGAATAATTTAGAAGACAAAGTATGAAAAATAGAGAGATTAAAAAGAATTACGTGAGCTTTACAAGTCAAGTGTTTTATCCAAAATAATAGGTACTTTTTCATATGATCATATTCATTTGTGTGGGTCAGTGTAAAACAAATCTCAAAGATAATACCACTGTTGAGCATTTATCAGTGCCACCACGGATAACTACGTTCCAAAGGCAACTTATCTTGACGCTGATTATTTGAGAAAAAGCATGGAAGACATAAATTCCAACAAGCCAGTGACAATGATGTAGAACATGGTAGAAAAGTATTCAAGACTTTTATGCCATCTACCTATTATGATCAATAAAACAAATTACTAAGTGTGTCACACTGCAAAAAAAATCTTAAAATAACAGCAGTTACATATTCTATATAGCAACAGTTACAAAAACTATAAAAAAATATGATGCTAGGTGACATTAGCCGCAGTTATAAGAAATCGTTGAAATAATAAAATTTAACGGTGGTTATCTATCTATAATTTTATCAAAAAATTTTAAATTAAAATTACAATAATTCTTTAACTACCACTATTATTTTTTTAAAATTTTCAATTTAATTTTGCAGCAATTATTTAACCGTCGTTATTATTTTTTAAAAATTTATAATTTAATTTTGTGACGGTTATTTAACTACTGCTATTATTTTTACAAAGTTTTTGCTAAAATTTGCATGATTGCGTAACTGCCGCTAAATTTTACTAATATTTTAAAAAAAAAAGTTTGAAGTCATTCATTCTATTTATTCCATTAATTACACTAATTATCCCTATAAAATAAAAAATGCAAACCCATGGTGCAATAAAAATGACATTTATTCAAATGTAACTTGTCTCACATCACCAATCTGAGAAAATAAAATATTCAAATTTACAAACCAAAGCTATAACATTAGTCAATTTTTACATTTTAGTCAAAATTGTTTAAAACTAAAAATACAATAGAAACTAAAAAGATTAGGCAAGGTTAGTGGCATTTTTGTCTTGATTACTCCCCCCAGAAGATCTCTTTGGATTTACGGGTAAAAATTGATCTTCCAAATTAACATCAACATCATCCTAATAAAAAAAAAGGACATATCAAACTAAAGAATTACTTACGAATTTAGACATATAAAAACAACAATTCAATTATGCATAAACTAACAAAACTATAACATAGTTTGGCACAAATATGTAGAAACCAAATAGTTGAATAATATCATTATATTGGGTTATGACCAACTATTTAAGTTTTTAGTTCTCAAAACCCCCAATGTCTTATTATGAGGCTACTACTTGGTTAGCCTAAACAAGATATTACCATTTTTAATTTTTAAATTTACACAAGAAAATAGAAAACATTACAAGGGAAATAGAAACTACCTATCTAAAGTAACTCCTGTATCCTCTAGCTAGTCTTCCAACTTGTAGAAAATATACAAAGCAAAACACAGGGTTAAGTAGCAAAAGGCATGTATACATTTCTTCTAAGAAGATTAATATCATGCCAAATGGCTGATGCATCCATGAATGTAGCTCCTAGTTGACTGAGGCATCTTTTGATAACTTGGTCCTTGGTAGCTAGCATAATGTAAGTATGAGGACTTAGTAGATCTTAAGAAAGCCCTCAGTGTGTAAGAAAGAACCATGGAAGAAGATTGTACATAAGAGCTACAATATATTCCACCCAATAGATAAACTTCATCTCTGATAAGAATGCAGCTGCAGAATTTAAACTTCCTACCATGTTCTTTCTTTGTACTGAAAATCAATTTTGCTATCAGGGAAGCTATTGAAGAAGGACATTGCAAGAAAAGACGAGCACTAGTTTCCACAGCAAGCATACAAAATGGACAAACTACAAGAACTTGTAAATTTCTAGCTCTTCATACTGTTTTGAGAGGTAGACATTTATGGCATAGTCTCCATAAGAATATTAAAAATCACTGAGGCAAAGGGAGACTCTATAGTGCTTTCTGATGGAAAAGATTGGTGTCAACATTTTGTAAACAATCATTTACCAAAATCTGGTAATATTCTTTGATAGAATACTACCAGATTTTTAGTAGCAGCATTATCTCAATTTGCTTTTACCAATGTCTCAGTCCTATGCATCTAACATAAGCACACATTTTCAAAGCTAAATTAAGAATATGATTATTTTATCACTCATCCCATTAATGTTGCCATATCTATATGTGAAACTAACAAAGCATAATTAAATATTTAAATATGATTTATTTATTAAATCCTCACTAAAATTACCAAACACAAATTGCTACTGACATAATCGCCTGAGAGCATTAGCTAACAGTACCTAATCTTAAATGATATCATAAAAGTGTAAATGTGAAGTGTAAATATCATATTATCAATGCATCATCTACCTAAAAGGTGTACTAGTATTGAGTGTTCACATTATGCTGTTTAAAGATGCTTTCTCTAGTAATCTGAATTCCTTTCTGGCCGTGTAAGAAAAACCTAGACTAGCTAATTTATATTTTCTCATTTGCTTAAGATGCCAATGGCTTTGCTATAAAACTTAGATCAATTGTCTAAAATTATATTCTTTTAATTATTTTATTCTTTATGGATACCTATAACTAAAAGTAAGATAGTCACAATTTAGCAAATAAATCAGAGCATGGCATCCCATCTTATCTTCCAAACAAGAAATTCTTTTGCTCAAAAAGAGAGATATACATAAGCATTTGATTGATCTCATAGTCTATAGATCCTATAATAATGAAGTTCCCACTCAATGCGTCTATCTCTCTTCTTTAAAAGTGAGATAGAAATTTTGCATCTATACTCCTTATCAAGTACCCATTGCCTGAAAGCTTTACTATTAGAAGAAGGTTCCTTCAGGCAATAACCACTTAGACTTGAAGCAAGATGCTATAGAATTTGAACCAGTAACCTTTCAGTTTAAGAGACATTGACGGGGGAGAGAGCACTAACATGATTTTTATTACAACTCTAACACACATCAGATATACTTTCTTGAATATTCATGGTTAACCTGTGCTTACCGTGAGAAGAAAAAATTAGCACCCTATAGGATATAATAAATAATCTATCACACTTTGTCTTAAATCATATTACACTTCATAGTACCAAACACTCATTACCAGACACAAATTACTAGATGCAAATCCTCACTAACAAATTTAGTAGGCAATATTTTTAAACAATGCATCAGTAATTTTAAAAGATATCATATGACAAAGTTATACCTATTAGTCAGCAGGTGGCTGGCTAGATAAATAGAGTGGAATGCACCCACCTATCACCTTAATGTAGTCTATAATGGCTTGCACTTACACCTATGTTTCAGCCAACTCCTACTCAATGTGGTGGAGCTTATCCTCATTTTGATATGGCTTTCATTTGAGCCTACCAAATTCTTCTTGGTTCATAAGATTGGTGCTAGATGAATAGCTAGAGTGGATCCACCTACTCTTTGGAAACTGCTCCCAAACACACTTGTGGGATAAACACCCATGCGTAGTCCTCAAACAAGATGGGAGTTCTCCTTCCTAAACACTTGTCCAAGAGCATCATTTGGATAAATTATTGAAAGTCATGTTTGGTCCACTTGGCTTGAGGGTTCTTACAATTTTTCCTAAGTAAAAAATAAAACATATGTTAAAATATCAGTTGATTACTACTTTGAAAGTAATAAAGTTTTCAATGAATCCTCATCCTTATGCTCTTTGCCTCATTGTTCACATACGAGCCATCACTTTTCCTACGGACAGCATCCCACAACTGTGCTCATCCAACGGAACTTTTTTTCTCCTTTCCCTATCATTTAAACAAGAAAAAAAAGTTATTTTATAAGCAAATCTTAATTGTATTCACTTAAATTAGATGACCATACTACCATTTCTTCCTTTTACCATGTAAATGTTTTTAACCTTATAGTATGAGAAATGATCTACTTGCTTCTATTCTGTGCATTTTGCCTACACATTTCCTACATAAAAAAACTTCATTACTTATTTAGCCATTGGTATAGGCATAGTTAAATTCAATAATTTTTATATTTTAGAATTAAATAAACTATTAGCCTAGTGTTTTTGTTTATCCTGGATTAGGACCAAGCGTCTCCATTGCTCTCTTGTAATGCTTTTTGGGTAATTTTGCTCTAAAGTCAAGTTGGGGTCATAATGCTTATTGTACATGGCTCCTTTAAAATCTCTCTGCTACTTTCCAATTATTGGATTAGTAAGTCACTTGGCCATTTTATCATTTTCAAATAAAAAATATGGCTGTGACAAAAAAATTCATTAGTATTAGAATGAAATATGAATTGTAAATACCAAAGCAGTTCTATTGCATACTATCACCAATCTGTTGAATACATCGTCTTTAATTAAGTCTGGTATGTCTAGTTAGGCCTTGTAATTGATGGCATTTTTGGTCCTGGCCAAATGACCCATTGCACCTAAAAAAATACCTTATTTGTCTCTTATGGACCAACCAAGATTGTCCATTCCAACTATTACTTTTTCTCTGTCCAAGCTCCAAACTTGATCGACCTAGAGCTTCTTGGCCTTGACCACACCGTCCTTATCTGTTGAAAGAAGTATAAAATATCAGTGTAATATTAACTCAAACACATAAGAAAATGATATATTATAGTTACCTATCATATTGCATTGCCATCCACTTCTAGGCCTATTCTTCCTAACAGCAGGAGCATTAGCTTACCCATCATTGATCTCACCACTAGTATGAGCATCACACAACTCATCATCCATCTCATCACCCACATGAGCATCAAGCTGTGTGTCCTAGGTGGGTAAGGTGAGCTGTATAGGCTGTGAATGTGTAGTTTGTGTGGGTCCAATGAGATGGGTGGGCTGAATGGGTTGTGAATGTCTAGACTATGTGGGTCGTGTAGAGTGTGCAGGCTGAGTGGGTTGAATGGGGCCGAGACTGTGTGGGTCATACGGAATGTGTAGGCTGGCTAGGTTGAATGGGTTATATAGGCTAGGTGGGATGTGTAGGGGGTGGTCCATCTATAATGGGCTGTGCAGGAGATGGGTGGGTGCTAGACACTCCTTGTGTGCCCTAAGCTCTTGGACATCTAGACTTAGGCATTTTTGCAAAACAGATTATAAAATAGTATGTATTAGCACATTGTTCAATAATCTTAGACTAATTTCAGTCACATCGAGAAAACCCACAAATAATGCTATTATACATTTAAATTCTCAAACTAAGTCTTTCCACTTTAAGACAAATCATGATTAAAGAAAACTTACAAATTGTGAATCTAAGTATTTCAACGTTGAGAAAAACCACACACAAAATAAAGAAATTATTCTAAATGAAGGCTATTTTGACACATCCTTATCTTCTTTGACATTGGATACTAGATTAAGGCCTTCCAAATGAT
>JANHAO010028147.1:0-10675 GCA_026873985.1 Saraca asoca
TTTATTTTTACCTCAATGTATCAATTATAAGAAATTTGCTTGAATCAAAATTGATTTGAATTCACTTACAAAAGATCCTAGTAAAAATAAAATAATTGCTAAAACTATTTGTGGATCTATTTTATCTCATACACTTTGATCCTACAAAACAAGTAAGAACACTAAAGAATATTGTCAGATTCAAAATTGTTCTCAACATCAAAACCAAAGAAATTATGATAGCAAAGCAATCACACTAGCTAGGTTAACAATCTCCTTAGTAAGGCTAACAAGTCCAACACCTATATTTGTAACAATACAACAATTGTATAATGGAACATGCATTTATCACTTTAGTTCACTACAAGAAACTATCCTTCTAATGAAAACCACTATGAGTGCAATATCTATACATTTTGTTTCTTTTATATTTAATCTTTTGTCAAGTTTATATGTCAAATAGAGTTACTTATACTCTATTTTATGATATGATCAGATTAGAAAGGATAAATTTGGATTAAGATGGGTGATTTGACACCATTTCAGACTTTTGGCTATATATAGAGTTTTGGACCTCTATTTGGAATGATTCTTATATCATTTAAAAGCTATGATAAAGGCGTACAATTGTTATGAAGAGTTTTAAGCCCAGTTTGGATGTTTGGTGGTTTCAAATCAGCCCACAAATTAAAGCAAAATGCTGACCTCATTGAATCCTAAACCAGTCATAGTATTTTCAAGATATTTGGAGCTACAAACCTTATATCAATGCAAACCAAGCCCATTAGAAAGCTTAGATCCATATCTATAACTTTCATAAATGATCAAGTTGAAACTACATCGTTTTGAATAAGAAAAAAAGCTGTAAAGTTAAGTTATAGAATGTGATATGAGTTGGACTACTCTAAATTAATTTCAATTTTTGACCCATAACTTGAGTTAGAAACCTCTATTTTGAGCAAAGTCTAGTCTAATGGAATGCTAAAGAGTAAGATTAAAACTTTCTAGAAGAGACCAAAGCTTAATTTTTCCTTATCCAACTGAAATCAATAGCCAAAGCTAGAAAAGGAAGTTAGAACAATTAGAATCACTACTTGAGGATCACTCCAGAATCATGAAGGGTTAATCCTTTTTGTATATAAATAGGAGTTTCTCATGGGCAAAGAAAACACAAAATCTCTCTTAGGTTTTTTTCTTATTTTTCTAGTTTTATTTTCTTTACAATGAGTTGCTAAACTCATTTTTCAATTTAAGGAAATTCTATTTCAATTAATTATGAGTATGAGATCAGATTTGTTTTGAATTATTCTTAATTCAATTATATATTGTTTTTCTATTTTACTTGATTTATGATTATGTAAGGTAATTTTCTAATAGGATTCATTAGTTAATTGTCTATTTTGATTATTGCTAGTTGAACTTCATAATTCGTAATTGTTATGAAAGTTCAATATAGGTAGCGATTAGGTATTAATAAGTATGATCTCAATTTTTGTTAAATACCTACAGAAAACGTAAGGTGGATTAAATTGTTAGTGCTAGTATAAAATTGTTATTTAGTCTTAGCCTCTTCATGTTCATAATGCTATTATTAATCTAATTAGAATAGCTTAATATCAAATTAGTAGGTAATAAGAATTTAATTGAGTTCTGGATTTGAATTAATGAATTGTTAAGCTCCTGGAAACACTGACCAGTAGAAAGAGGAGAGGGCAAAAATAAGACACAAAGAACGTTTAACCAAATGTGTTTCAAGCTCATTCTTTGATGAGGATCTTTTCTCCTCTGAGAAATGTGAATTATTATGTTTCAATATTTCTTCTTTTGCATATTGCATGCAGATCTTCCGGATTGAAGTAGTGCAATTTCACATAATTACATGAAAAACTAATGAATCATGTGCCAAATATTTTAGGGCTTTCTGAATTCTGGTTCTCTCAATTGGAGATATTGCTAGACAATGTAAATCCTTACTTTCTTAAGAAGATTTTTGCCTTATACTTTAAGGACACAAGTATTTCATTAAGAAGGACACCATATATAATTTATGATATTATTTGTATAAAAAAATTACGTGATTGAATTTGAAGCAAGATATATGTTAATTATGGGGAAGAAGAGCCAAAGAAATGGAAGCCAAACATGGACAATCTGCTTCACCGACTCATGGGAGGTTCATCCAGGTACATTTCTGCAAGTGTCAGATTATATGTGTATGCATGAAAAGCTTCTTGATTTCAAATGCATAATTCTGTCTTGGAGCTATCAAGATTTTGGTTTGGATCGATAAGGCATTGGAATTTCTGGAAGCAGATGACATGGAAAGGTGATGATCATCACAGTCACTTCACTTAACCTTTTATGTGCACGTGCTGACTTACGCATGAAATGATTCAGCAAGACCATTACTTGCTATGAGGAGACTACGGTCGAGCGAGACAACCTCAAAGCCAAAGTTGAACCTTACTTTCTCCTTACTCCTTAGATTGCACATATTGACCACAACTTGACGATTAATTGGGTACAGATGCTGTGCCAACTTGGGCCACTTGGCACTGCTCAGCACCCAAAATGAAGCAATTCAAGGATGTGTGGGCTTGCGACAGGGCATCAGGCAGGCTTCCCATGATAAGTTCTCTATTTAAAGTGAACCTAAGCTGTTTATAATCTTGAGACTTGCTGGTGCAAAGTTCTTATGTATGTTTATTGATTCAACCCAAATGGAAGCTTAATACGGAAGGAAACTCTACCAAATAACCATAATTTATTTGCACGTTGTACGGTTGCAGTTTCTTAACCCAAAGTACTCAAGTGTTCTCATATGTTAAAGGTTCTTAGTGCACATTTTCGTGCTTATATACAAGCATTGGAGAAACTACAGTTGGACATAGCATCATCTAGCGATTTAAATGGAACAGGGACAAGAAGCAGCGGCCCCTTTACAAGAGCAACGGAACCGCTTAAGAATCGACCCATAGTTTTAGCTCTTGGGGATTAGATAAATATATTAAAGGTACAACTGGATTCAGACAAAATGGATGTGCAGATCTTTTTTGTATTGTAACTAAAATGGCCATGTGTTTCTTCGATAAATTATTATCATAATAGGTTAGTAGCTCTCACGTACCCAGAGGTCCACAGTGTCGGTTAACACCAGTTAGAGAGCCTGTGTTAACCGACCGTTGCAAACCGTCCCCCTGTTTTTCCTAACCCGTAGCCGACCAATGCAATCATCCTAACCATTGTTAACCGTGAGACATGGTTTATATTGGTTTGGGGAGGCTATCGATGACTATAAAATACCTGCTTTCTGCTAAAACATATTCCAAGGCTCCAAGCCATCCAGTTTACTGTTGATTGCCCATAACAGCGATACAGTATAATTGACTGATAAAATTGATTATAAAACTTAAAAAAAAAAAAAAACATAACAATATAATGTAAAATGGAAGCATTTTCAATTTACTTAATATATCCATTAACAATTGAAATAAGTTCATGATCATTCACAGTCACAACTAATAACAAAACAAATATACATAATTAATTATGAAAGTTTGGTATAGGTAGCGATTAGACATTAATGATTATAATCTCAGTTTTTGTTCAATACCTAAGGAAACTATTGACGTGTGAATATAGTCAACTAAAAAGTCCAAAAACTCCAAACTGTAGATTGAATGTAAGAGAGAGAGAGAGGAAGAACAGGGAGACACCAGGAGGTTTTTAACGTGGTTTGACCGAGTACAATACTTTACATCCACGGTTATGTTATTTTTCTCAGGCTTTTTGTTGAGAGTTTTGTATCTGATAATTGATTGTTCCATATACAATGATTTCATCCCCTTTTATAATGGTTGGGGAGTTGCAGTTTGAATGTAAATCTATAATAGATAAGTATCATGACTTAATTAGGATTACATAATAGATAGTAATAGGTTCCCATTAAAATAGGAGACGGAGCATATTTCCATGGATTAATGGTTGGGAATGCATGATTCGATCTGCGATCTAAGCCTTGTTCTCAATGACCTGAGGTTGTTGCTTTGACCCGTGTTGACCAGCGACCTGAGTTTGCATTTGGCGACTTAATGCCTTGATCCAACAATCTCAATCCTAGATGAGCTAGGCCCTTATTAGCTGAGTATGCTCATTGGACTTTTACTAGCCTATTCTTACGGTTCCAAAAATACCCACAACATTAGCCCCCCAGCTCTCAATGTGATATGTGGACTAGAGTTGTAGTTTGCTGGTAAAAGCTGGTAGCTATGATCCGCTATGCCGTCATTTAGACTTTTGTCCCATCGTTTCATCTGGGCCAGCTCATGCCATCATTACTGCATTCAATGCACACATTTTCCCATAGTCATGATCATGGCAGTTATAAAGCCTTGCTGTTTGCTGGACCATCAGATCAAGGGTAGTCAATCGGTCCCCAAATCTAACGATAAGGTTGATTGAGCTGTATAAGGTGTAGAAAACCCTTTTTCCCCTCTCACTTTTGAAACTAGAGCTGCTTCTTGCTTGTCTTTCAAGCTCTTAACCAATTACCACCATTCTCCATCTTTCTGCTTTGCCAAGTCTGTAACAATAACCTTTGGATTCGATTTGCCAAAGATCAATCATGCTCATTGTACTCTTTTCTAGACTCGTGCCATTCCATTGATTAAGTAAGTTTTCTTAACATAACCTTGGTTCTAAGCTTCTGCCCCTTTCACGAATGCTTTGCTTTATGGGTTTCTGATATCTGGTTGCTTGGTTCAGTAGTGTGCATTTGTTAGTTGCTAGGAAACTTTTTCCTACTAGTTTATTTTATAGTATGTTTATTTGTGCACTTTTCATTATTTGTAAAAACTAGCGTGCCATCTATTTGATAAAATTCTTATAGGTCTTGAGGTTGTAGATTGTTGAAATTAACCTTTTATCTATACTCCTGGTTTTAGCGACCTAATAGGTTCATTAGTCGAGCCCTGCATGTTTTCACTGGTCTAGGTTTTAAATGTGGTGATATGAGGCATGTATGACCTGCTGCATAGGATATTCCTTGTTAGCTTTAGCTTTTAGGTATGGTCTACTTTTAGCGACTTGATTATTCCTTCTTCTGTGTAGATGGTAACTCATAGACACTGAGGTCACCAGGTAGGGAGTGTCAATGATTCTGACTCTCCAGCCCGAAGTGGAGAGCTGACGTGTTTCATAGATGAAGCAACCTCTAAGAGTGGTGAGGTCACTAAGAGGTTCACTATTCATCCCAACCCTTCTAAGGGCCACAGGTTGATAGGACTCAGGAGTGTCCAAACCACATGGTGTTTAATCACCACTCCTCAACCATCAAGCTTAACAAACTCATAAGCATAGTTGAAACATATCATTTCCCCAAGGGCTATTGCATTATGGCACCTTCTCCTAATGACTACGTAGCTTATCCTCCCTCAAGATTTGTTGCTATTAGCACCTAACATCTTGCTACTAGGCTTAGGTTCCCAGTCTATCCTTTTATTGTAGATCTATTGAATGAACTGAAACTCTCCCCTTTTTAGCTCACACCAATTCTTTTTCCCAACTCACCTCCCTTGCCCTATTATACCTTAGGAATAATCTCCCTACTCCTTCAGTAAGGGTTTTTGCTATCTATATAGCATCAAGGGCATAGGTCAAGGAGATGGGTTATATTACATCTTATCTCACCAAACAGTGCATAAGAGGATTTTGCCATAGGGTGATGCTAAAGGCAAATCTAATGTGGAGAATTACAAAACCCATTGGTTTTATGTCTCTTGCCCATCTTTGCATTATCTTTGCAACTTCGATTTTGTCCTTACTCCTAGGAAGTGAGCTAAGGATGTGCGAGCTTCCATGAACTCATATACTTATTTTATTTTTTCTGACATTCTATTTCATTTTGCAGATAGGGATGGCAAGGAGAAACCAACACTTAGGGCTAAGGAGGTTAAAGTGTTGGGCCAATTTGCTGTTATGGATAATCTAAAAAATGACCTAAAATTTGATGAGGATCTCCTATATTCACACAAGCTTGCTCCGACTCTAAACATCAAGCTCACCAAAGAGATTGGAGCTCGCCAAATTAGGGAGGTCGACCTAGCAAATTTTCAAGATTATGAAAACATGGTGAAGCTTATCCTTTGAAAACCACTAACCCCTCCTTCTGCTCGGTCTACTAACCATGCTATTTCCATGACCTCATCATCCCTTGATACTCCTACAATCCTTGTTGCTACAAGTCAATCTTTTCAAGCCTTAGTAGTAGCATCCTCATAGGTGTTGGTTCCCACCTTGCATCTTGAGTTGGTCGAGGTAGTCGAGGTCGCATCCTCATCCGAGCCCCCTACTAAAAGGCAAAGAATGGGCAAAGGGAAGAAAGTTGTTGCTGCTTCAGAATAGGTGGCACCCAAGGTCAAGATCGAAGAATGACCTGTTGGTCTTGGCCCAAAGATAGGGAAGTACTTTGACTTCATCGAAAAAATGTGGACTGGATCCTAGAGTCCTGCACTAGAATATTGGAGTTAGAGGAGTGCTCGGGTGAGGGATTGATGGGCTATATAGCTCATTATGGCTTGCTAGTAAGTACCTTTCTATAATCTAACTTGACCATTTGATTTTTTTAGAGCGTGTTGGAGGCCATAAAGTTGAGAGACAAGCTCTTGGCTTGGGATGACGAGAAGACAAAACTTAAGGGTGACCTGGCCGCTGTGACCTTAGAGGTGTTGGAGGTGAATAAGAGAACTAGAAATGCCAAAGGTCACCAAGAAAAAAATTGAGGAAGCTTTATCTCATAAGGTGGCAAACCGTAAGGCTATCATATTTTGCCTTACTTTAAGCCATAATAAGGTATTTGATGAGCTGTCGAGAGTAAAGGCTGAACTAGATACAGCAATGCAGTGAGTTGAGGCTTTTGTGAAGAAATATGAGGCAACCAGGAAAGAAGTTGCTTTGAAGGAAGAAGAGGTCACTTGGGTTAAGGCAGAGACTACTGTGCTAGTTGCAAAAGCGAAAGAAAATGCAGAATCTAAAACTAGCGCCTCCTTCTTGTACACTTTATGGGAGCGACACCCAAAGATGGACTTCTCATTTTTTAGTAAGGATGCTCTTAAGGCCATAAAGGGCTTCGAGGAAGCCGTGAAGGCAACTTCTCCCAATAGGGCCTCACAATCCACAAATGGAGCTTCTCTTGCTCGAGACCTGATTCAATAAGAGAGTAGTTCGTGGGTCATGGAAATGACTGGTGATCAGATGATGGACGACCTGCTCGCCTCATATATGGACCTTCCAACCCAGAATACAGCTTCTAAAGGCCAATCTTCCTTGTAGGCCATGACTTGTAGCAATTTTAATTATAGCTTTGAACTTTCAAATGTAAATTCACCTCATTAAGGAAAGTCTTTAATGAACTTTTATAATATTCCTACTTTGCTTTATTCATCTAAGTTTCCATAATTGTATGTTCAATAAGCCACAAATGATGCCTCAACTGGTAAACCATGATCTTGCAAATATGTCAAGTTGAATGCCTAGTAGGTCATGTCTCAGTCAGTGATGAGTGCCCAGCAGGTCACACCTCAGCTAGCAAACCATGTCTTAATAAATTTTGTCAAGATAAATGCCCCTTCCAAATTACAAGGGTGAGTGCTCACTTCTGGATTAGAAGAGCAATAGCTTGATTCCAGATTAAAAGGGCAAGTGCTTGCTTCCGGATTAGAAAGGCGATAGCCTGCTTCCAAATTAGAAAGACAAGTGCTCACTTCTGGATTAGGAGGGTGATTGCTCATTTTCATATTAGAAGGGCAAGTGCTTACTTCCAGATTAGAAGGGTAAGTGCTTGTTTCTAGATTAGAAGGGTGATTGCTTGTTCCCAGATTAGAAGGGTGAGTACTTGCTTTCAGATTAGAAGGGCAAGTGCTCGCTTTCGGTATAGTAATTTATCCAGAAATTAATAAAATCAGGCATAAAAATTTAAGGAAAAAACTTTAGTGCTTTTATTAATTTCTGAATAATATTACAAAATTAGATAAGCAAACTTAAATTCATTGATAATATGGGTGAAGATATTTAGCATTCCAAGCTCAAGGGACTTTAACTCCATTCATGCTTGTTAAGTGATAAGCTCTGTTTCCCAAGCTTTCCTTGATTATGTATAAGCCATACCAGTTTGGACCTAGTGTCCCATCACTAGCCTTGTGAGCTCCAAAAAGGATAAGCACAGTACAAGATCATTGATTTTGTAGTGCCAAATGCAGACCTTCCTATTGTAGTATCTCGTGACCTGTTGTTAATAGGTTGTAACTCTAAGGAGAGCTATTTCTCTTGTCTCTTCTATGAGGTCAAGGCTTGTACCTAACAATTGATTGTTATCCTCCAAATTAAAGTAGCTCTTTATTGTGAAGTTACCTCGAGTTTAGCTGGGATCATAGCTTTGGATCCGTACACCATTGAGAAGCGAGTTTCTCCTGTGGTGCTTCAAGTTGTGGTTCTATAAGCCCAAAGCACCTTCTACAGCTCATCTACCTATGCTCCCTTCCTTGCCTCCAACCTCATATTCAAGATCTGCTTGATAATCTTGTTGACAGCCTCAACTTGTCCATTGGCTTGAGGATGGTCTATGGCTGAGTAACTTTTTACAATTTTGAGATTGTTACATGACCTAATGAATTGCTTGCTGTTGAATTGGGCTCTATATCAATCATGATCTATTGAGGGACTCTAAACCTACAAATAATATTAGCCCACACAAATTTTTCAATCTTAGAGGAAGAGATTTCTGCTAGTTCTTTCACCTCTGCCCACTTGGTGAAATAATCAATAGCCACCACTGCATGCTTGCACTTGTTGTGGCCTATTGAGAGTGGTCCAATTAAGTCCATGCCCCAAATCACAAAAGGCTATGGACTAACCATCTGTTGTAGGTAGGCTAGTGGAGCTCATGGAACCTTGGCGAACCTTTAACACTTGTCACACTTCCTGACAAGGTCAATGGTGTCTTGTTTCATTGTATTCCAATAAAATCCCAACTGAAGTGCTTTTTGAGCTAAAGATAGCCCCCTAGCGTGATCCTTGCAATGGCCGACATGGATATCGTTCAGGACGGTGTCATAATCGTGACTATCTATGCACCTTAGGAGTGGAGTTGAAAATCCCCTTTTATACAACATGTCATCGCAGATGCAATATCTGGCTACTTGAGCTCACAATTGATGTGCTTCTAGCTTATCTTCTGGTAGTTTGCCATCTTATAGGTAATCCAAGATTGGACTCATCCATGAGTCTTATTCCATGACAATTACCATTATGGCATCTTTCTGCTCCATGCTCGGTGATGGTAAGAACTCTACTGGGATTACCCTCAAGAAATCTACATCTCTGGTCATGGCCAAGCAGGCTAATGCATTTGCACACATGTTTTGGGCTCGTAAGATCAAAGAGCCGAGCAGTTCTTGAACTTTCTAAAGATAGATGGCCATCTTTGACCCCCTTATCTAGTATTCACCTTATACATGACAGACTATAAGCTAGAAATCACTAAATATCTTCAAGTTTTTAACTCACATCTCTCTTGCCAGATGGAGCCCTACTAATTCTGCTTTATTATTTGTGGTCTGAAAACCAAATGTTAGCGCACAGAGGATTTTATGTCCCTATGGGCTAATCAAAAGCACTCCTACTCTAGTCTTCTACCCACTCAATGAACCATCAACATACAATTCCCAATATAGAGCCTCTGAGGCCTCTGTTTCCTGTTCTATGAGCCCTATGAATTTTGTAATAAAATCCACCAAGACTTGCCCCTTGATTACTGGTCTAGGCTAGCTTGACTACCGACTTGAGTAGACAACCTGAGGTATCTATCTTCTACAAGATCTACCTAAGTGGGAACTATGTGAGCACCTCTATGGTATACACCTGAAAGTAAGGTCGCAACTTCCTTGATGCTATCACGAGGTAGTAGGCAAGCTTCTCTATCGATGAGTACCTCGTTTTAGCATCTAGCAACCTTTTACTTGCAAAATAGGCTAGGAACTAAGCTCCACCTTCTTCTTGTTCCAGTGCTGCACTGAGAACGTGCTAGGATATCCCTAGATAGATGATGAGCTTCTCACCTTCCCTTGGTTTGGATAAAAGAGGAGCTTGGCCCATATATTTCTTCAACTATTGGAAAGTGACCTCACATTATTCAGACCACTCAAACTATTTTGCCTTCTTCAAAACATCAAAGAATGGGATGCATTTATCCATCGTTTTGGAGATAAATCTACTGAGTGCTACAACCTGGCCATTAAGGCTTTATACCTCATTGATTTCAGTAGGGGATCTCATATCAACAAGTGCCTTAATCTTCTCTAGATTTGCCTCAATTCCCCTATTATTGACCATGAATCCAAGGAACTTTCCCAAAGCCACCCCAAATGCACACTTATGTGGATTCAGCTGCATCTGATACCTCCTCAAAATCTGGAACATTTTCCCTAAATCACGGACATGGTTAGCGACCTGTTCAGACTTTACCAGCATATCATCCACATACACCTCACCTCCATTGTCTTCCCGATCTGTTGCTTAAATTGTTAGTCTGAGATAGGTGCCCTAGGCCAATTTGAGTGGACCCTATTGCATCTATGACTATACATTCTATGGATTTGGATATTAAAGGTTGTATATTCATCTTATATTGCATTCATTATGC
>JANHAO010028148.1:0-10673 GCA_026873985.1 Saraca asoca
TAAATACTTAAACATATGATTAGTTTATGATATCAACTAAAGTATTTTTCTAAAATTATTTTTCAATCATCAAAACTGAAGAAAAGGTGTAGCTAGGATTCCCTAGGCTAACAATCTCCCCCCTTTTTGATAATAACAAATAATTTAAATGAGATTCAAGGTTTCTCAAAATATATATATATATATATATATGTGTGTGCGTGTGTGTGTTAGATGAGAAGAAAAAATGTACTCCTCATATTCTTACTCATCTTTTCTTCATCAAAAATTTTATCTTTTCCTTGAAAAATTTCAGTTTTGAAAATTTCATCTTGCTCCCAAAATTACAAATTTTTATATTTTTGAAAATCTTATCTTTCTCCATAAGAGATATTTGTTTTTGAAAATCTCATCTTTCTCCCCTTTTTGACACATCAAAAAGAAATTGGTGCTTAGTAAAAAGAGAAGTAAAATCAAATCTTAAAAAAAAAATAGAATAATAGCTTATTTGTAAGCTTATACTTACTCATTTTCCTGAAATAATGAATTTATAGCTTGATATAAGAAAAAATGATAAATTCAAAATCCACACAATATAGTAAAATAAAATTTAGAATATGCAAATAGCATAATATCAACATAATCATTAAAATATCCAAATATCAAATACAATAATCAAAATATCCAAAATAACAATCCATGAAAATAACACAACAACATCCAGAAAATCAAAATAAAGAACAAATGTGATGAAAATGGGAAAGAGGCCAAAGGATACATAACACAATCAACAACATACTAAGCAAGCAGATCTTGTTCAAGTTCAGCTTGAAGTTCAACTTCCTCATCCCTCTAGTGCATTTACTGTGATATTTCATACAGTTAAGTCTCTAAAGTATTGAGCTGCTCATTGACCATGCTGTGAAGTATACAGGTTTCTTTCTCTATATTTCTTATGCGGTCTTCTAAAGACTCAAATAGTGATTGATGTGTGTCAAGGTGATCTAGGAAATGAGTGTCTAGTTTTCTCATTTCTTCAATTAATCTATTTTTTGACTCACTAGATAACCCTGCTCCCCCTGAACTTGTTACTCCTTTAGTGGATTAGGGAACCTGTACCTTTTTCCTTTTCCATGTTCCTCTATCATCACATTTTAATTGCATCTTATGCAAATGTGTGATAGTTATCATGGTTGATGCATTGATTAGATAAAATTGTTTTTCTTTAGAAATGAATTTTGTAAAAATAGGGATAAGAATCGTAACAAAAGGGAGGAAGCCAATATCTAAAGGTTTTGAAAAATCTCCTAAAGATTTAAGTATAAAATATGTCATGTTAAATCAAATTGATTTTGATGATCAATATCCAAAGTAACTTATCCTCTATATTTGAGTAAAATTTGTTATCCTTGGAAGTATCACCTTATATATAGCGTAATGTAAGATCCTATTTTCAAGGGATAGGCCAATAATTAGCAATTTTCCACTTCCATCCTTAGGGATGGAATAAGGAAATAATAGTCCAATGGCAGATTCCCTGCTATAGTCAGGAAAGTATCCTACACTAAGCTTAAAGGCTGATGCATCCATATCAAAAATGTTTGCCAAAAGTTCCGAATCAATAACAATGTGTTTATGCATAATATAACATGACAACTTGTCATCAACAACTGCTAAGTTTGCATAGAACATTTTGACTAACCTAGGATAGGCAATTGTCTTGCGTATCAAAAATTTGTCTAACTTGTATTTTGCTAACAGAGTAAGCAATTGTGTAGTTTCCAGTAATTTCTCACTAAAACACTTAAGAGGTTCTATTTTCCTATTTAATAGCTGTAGGAAGTTAACATACTCACTAGTCGATTTGAAGTGTGTTTCCTCTCCTACTTATGAAAAGCATTTGCTTACATGCTTGTCCTTCTTCTTTGAAATTGCAAGTTTGATACATTTTGACATTTTTCTTCAATTAGGATTTTAGGGTTTGAAATTCGAATCAATTCAGGATTCAATTCAAAAAGTACTAAAATTATTTTTCATGTAGTTTTGTTTCAAAATTGTTAATAAATGATGTATTTATTAGCAACGATCAATTTAACACAATTTTGGAACAATTCTACACTACTTATACATGACATTTCATATTGAGTACCTGCAAAATGAACTTAGAAAAAATCTCTAATGCCTAAGTTAGAATTTGCAAAGGTACAAAATAATTAAGTATAAAAGATGGAAATATCTAAAGTGCTTTTAACATTTTTGGTTATGTTGTGAAAGCAACTATTGCTCAACATTATGAATTGCTTCTTTGTGTCTCCCACAAACCTGTAAAATAGAAACTTATACTTGCTTTGCTGGTATCCAATGAATTTTGGGTCCATATTTGTCAGTGAACATATCAAGATATTCTTTAGGCAACCAAACTATTTTTTCATATGGTTTCAGCATGTATGTACCATTTCTATAAGGATAGTGTCTAATATAATGTCCCTTTTGATTATAGTAAAAACAAGTCATATAACTAAAGTTTCTTTTTGACTTAGAAGTATAAAATCTTTTATTGGATCTCTTTTTATTTTGCTATCTATATCCTAAACTAGATTTATTTTGAAAACCAGTTTGGTTTTGTAACATATCATTCAATCTCATTTTACTATTTGTAAATCCTTGTGAAGTTTTAGTCAATGTGTCTATTTTGGATTTGTAAATTCCACATTGATCACAAACTTTATTTTTATTCAATACTTTTTCAACCAAGAGATTTAAATCATTGTTTTCTTTTTCAATTTGATTGATTTTCTCAAGTAAGCTATCTTTTTCCTTTTTAGCATTTTTCAATTCTTTCACAGCCTTTTTCAATGCATCATACAGCTCTTCATATAAATTATCAGTTTCATCATCATCAGTAGAATTGGATTCATAATCAGTAGAATTATACTCATCATTGGAATTAAGCTCATCTCTAGAATAAAAGAAGGACTGATTTGAGCAGTGCTTCTTCTTCTTCTTCTATAGAATTAACTTGTTCATCATCCCAAATTATTAGGTTTTTTTTTAAGGATTGGCTTCCTCTTCTTCTTCTTTGTTTTTTTAAGGATTGGCTTCCTCTGCTTCTTTTTCTTTTTCTTTTTCTTCTTCTTCTTCTTCTATAGAATTAACTCATTCATCATCCCAAATTATTAGGTTTCCTTTTTTAAGGATTGGCTTCCTCTTCTTTTTCTTTCCTTTTTTAAGGATTGATTGGCTTCCTCCGCTTCTTCTTCTTCTTCTTCTTCTTCTTTTTAAGGATTGGCTTCCTCCTCTTCTTCTTTCCTTTTTTAAGGATTGATTGGCTTCTTCTTTTTCTTCTGAATCAGCTTGTTCACATCCCCAGTTGTTAGGTTTCCTTTTTTAAGGATTGGTTTCCTCTTTTTCTTTTTCTTCTTCTTCTGAATCAGCTTGTTCATCATCTCAAATTGTTAGGTTTCCTTTTTTAAGGATTGGCTTCCTCTTCTTATTCTTCTTGTTGGCTTCCTCTTCTTCTTCATCTTCTTCATCATCATCATTTTCTTCTTCTTCATCTTCTTCATCATCATCATTTTCTTCTTCTTCTTCTTCTTTTGAATCAGCTTGTTCATTATCCCAACTTGTTCATCATCCCAAATTGTTAGGTTTCCTTTTTTAAGGGTTGGATTGTTAGGTTCCCTTTTTTAAAGGTTGGATTGTTAGGTTTCCTTTTTTAAAGGTTTGCTTCCTTTTCTTCTTTTCATTTTCAATCTATTTCTTCAAATATGCAAGACAATTCGGCTTGAAGTGTCCAGCTTTCTTACATTTTGAGCATGTTGATATATAAGAAGAATTCTCTTATTCCTTTTTATTTTAATTTCTTCTTAAAGGAGCAGCTTTTCTCTTATCTTTGACCATTTTCTGCAAATTTTTGCTTAAAGAGACTAAATCAACTTCTTTATTTCACTTTTTCTACTATCTAATTTAATATTTTCAGATATTTTTACAACTTTAAGTGCCAAAATTTTCTTTTTTTTTTATTATCACCATTTTTCTTATATCTTTTCAGCTTTAGTTCATACTCTTCTAAATTTTCATAGAGCTCTTGAATCATTAGCATCCCCATCTTAAGTGATTCTTTAATAGCTATCACCTTTGATTGCCAATCTTTAATAAGAGATATCAAAATTTTGTGCATTAAATTTGCATTATCAAATTTTCTTCCAAGAAGCAAAAGTTGATTAGTTATAGCAGTGAATCTTTGGATAAGGTCTCTAATTGATTTGCCTTATTCCATTTTGAACATTTCATATTCAAAAACTATAGTATGCACTTTAGATGCCTTGACCTATGTAATTCTTACATGTGCTACTTCTAAAGTATTCCAAATTTGTTTAACAATGGTGTAGTTTGAAATTTTCTCATATTCATTAGGGGAAAGGGAGTTAGAGATAATCCACTTAACTTTAGAGGCCAGAAGGTGTCTTTTCCTTTCCTCTTTAGTCCATAAAATTTTAGGTTTGGGTTGTGGAATTCCATTAATCGGTGTTTGTGGTGGATCATATCCATCCTCAATAATTTCCCACATATCTATATCAATAGCTTCAATAAAGTCTCTGATTTTTTGCTTCCATTAGATATAATGATGTCCGTTAAAACTAGGGGCTTTATGCAAAGATGGACACTCAAGTAAGAAAATGTAACTAGAATCCATAATCTCTTTATAGATAAAAAAGTATCAAGAGCTAGAAGCTCTAATACCAATTGTTGGTCCCAAAAAGATAAAAATCTTGTCCCTTTTTTTTTTACAAACATAAAATATATATATATACTCTTTTGAAATAGATTGGATTCTTTTTTATTTGCAAAGCAAAAGTCTTTAAATAAAATTGTCTTTGGAAGCTTATTAGATAATCAAGAACTTAATCAGAATTACTGAATTAGATGTAGAGCAATTTATCAAATATAGAATGTGCAGAATTTCAGAAGTGCAGAAATAGTTAATTGCAAAATTGCAGTAAATTCAGAATTGTAAATGCAGAAAGATAAATGTGTAGAAATAATAAAAAACTCAAGATTTTTAAAGTGGTTCAACTTGTGAAAAGTATTTTGAAACCTTAGTTAGAAAATATTTTGTTTAAGCTCATTTCACTTTATTTATTTCTACCTTAGTTTAATTATTCTTGAAAGTTATTTGGATTAAATTTGATTAAAACATACTTACAAAAGATCCTAGAAAAATTAATAAAAACTAAGACTAATATTGGATCTCTTGATCTCTTAAATATCACTTGATCAACTTGCATTTATAAAATGAACAAATACTCAAAGCATATAGTTAGATCATAACATCAATTAAAATTGTTTTTTAATATTAAAATTGAAGAATATATATTAACAAGGCTAATAGATTCCTCCTTCAAAACTTGTTTTTTACTAAAATGTTTTGAAAGGTTTTTCATTAAAATATTTTAATTGTTTTTCAAAACATTCTTTTCAACTAAAAATCATGTTTCCCAAAGATAAAAATTTATCAAAAATTTACTAACATGAGAAAAATATTTTGACGAGATTTTTCATGCTTTTTGAGGCAAATATAAAAAAAAAATTCAAATTTAAGCTAAATTTAATTCTAAACCTTTGCAAAATAATTTCTACATCTAAATATATTCAGAATGTTTATTATCATCAAAATAAATTAGCAAATCATTTGAAATAGGGCTTAGATTCAGTAAGTACTTGATTTACTAATTTGCTTTCTTATTGTTTCTAATTTGAAGTCTTGTTGGAGTTTTATATGCTAATTAGGATTTTCACTCTTTGATTGGATTAAAGTTACTAGTGTAGATCCACAATTAAAGTAGAATATTATATTTAAGGAGTATCAAATTAATGACATATATAATAAGTTTTTTTTTTCCTTTTTGAAAAAGCTTTTTGCATTAATTCCATTGATTGAAAAATCCTTTGCTCCTGATTTCTATTCAAAGCAAAGAATTTTGTTTGATATCCTTTTTATGCTTATATGCAGACATTAGGGTTTACAAAGAGTAACATCCCTTAATGGCCAAATATTCCACATAGTAATAGACATATGCCACAATATGAAAATACAAAAGTGTGAAAGTCTAAGCCTCCGGCAGAGCCAAAATACAGATGGCAATCATGTTCAACTATCATCAAATGTTGCCATTCTCAACTCTAATACTGCGACTTGGTGACAATTGCATCTCAATTGGTCCTGGTACTACTAATTTGTGGATTGAAAACATTGCATGTGGACCAGGCCATGGGATGAGGTAATTAATTAAACCCATCATGCCATTTTTCATGAAAAATTTATGACAAAATTATAGAATCTAAAATTTGACTTCTCCAAAATGTAAAATGCATTTTAAAAAATAAAATATAATGTCGTGTTTGTTTATGAAAAAATCAAAAGAATAAATAATTACAAATTTTAGAATTTCTTTTTTAGTTTTCAATTATCTTTTATTATCTTATCATTGACGTAATGTTATATGTTACGTTTTTTAAGTGTATCATGCACTTTACAAGAGTCAAATCTCCAAGTGTACATCACAGTGCTCTGTGCATGGTCTAAAATAACATTCAAATTATAAAGCTCCAACAACAACTTGCTATATAAAAACAGGTTTCTGGGGTTAAGATAAGCAATGTTATACTTAAAGATATTCATGGAACTTGTGCAAAAGGTGTTGGAGTTAAGATTAATTGCAGTCCAGAATATCCATGCACTGCAATAAGAATGGAGGATGTAAATCTCACTTATGAGAACAAGGCATGCAGCTGAAGCTTCATGTAACCATGCAGAAGGAACCATGGCTGGTTTAGTTCAACCAAGTAGTCGCCTATAGGGATATATGACACGTTTCACAAGTAGATTTAGATTTATTTGTATTCTTGTCTTTGGACCTAATTGGCTATATGAAATTGGTATGCTTCAATAAGTTCCAATACTCTACTGATTATGACTATTATAAGACTCTAATTACATACAATTATTAAACTTTTTCCTAAGGAAAAAAAAGGGCACAGAACCCTCTCTTGGGTGTAAGATTTTTGGGAATGCTTCGTCTGCCGATGCCTGAGAGACAAAAATGAATTCCCAACTGGGCACAGCCGTTTTATTAAAATTTTTGGCAAATTACGTTAATTTCCTACAAAATTTAATCTAATTACATTTACATCCTTTTATTTGAAAAATATATAATTTGTGTCCTCTATTTTTTTTGTTCTGAAGGATTTGAATGTATGTTTAAATATATAAAAAAGAAAGATGAATGTATATAAAAAAAATAAAAGTCAGTATATATTTTTAAAAATAGAAGATTAAATATAACTACATTAAATTTTAAGAAAAGGTAGTATAATTTGATATGAGACCCATATTGTGATGAATGGTATAGAAAGTATGATCTAATTTTCTAAGTAATTTTATATAAGGGACTCACGGCAACTCGATGGATTTTACATCCGTAGCTTGAAACTTTTTGTAATTATTAAATTAATTGATAGTTGTTAAGCTAATTATTAAATAGTTTAGTAGATGTTAGTGGAGATTTATTAATTAAAATATTTTAAATTAATTGATTGTATTACAAGTATTTAATAAAATTACTTTTTTAACTAGTTCATAAATATGAAATGACATAAAAAATATATTAATATTAATATATATTTAAAAAATTAATTTATTTTTATTTTGAAGTCAAATAATATTGATACAATAAAAATATTCAAAATAAAAATATAATTATCTATTTAATTTTGTGAAAAAAATAACATAGATTAAAAATAATATAATAGAAAATTGTTAATACATAAAAAGGGAGAGAAATAAACTTGAGATATTTTTCTTTTGTATCATCTTTTCAAATTAGGATATAAACTATCAATTAATAAAAAATAATGTGTAAATTGAAAAAAATGGAAAGCTCTTTTTTAAGAAATTATTCTATAAAATTTTAAAAATATATATATTATTTTAAAAAATTAGTTCATCAAACATTTTTAAAATGTAAAAAAAAAAATTGTTTGATGAAGTAAAAAATTAAAATGTGGCTTTTATTTAGTGCACCAAACACATTTAATCCATTTATAACAAATGTCTATTTTTGTTAGAAAATTAACAGTTTTTATGCATCACAGTCACTGGCTTGCGACTATTAATCCACGTGTTTCATTTTCATTGGTTTATGCCATAACTATGTTGTGTACTCATCAAAATTATTATATCAGCTTCTTCTTTTTTTTGATAGAGTTAATAGGTTAAGAGAGGGTTGAAGTGGCTTTTTAAAATTTTTGTACAATATTTGAATTAATTTAATTCAAACTCAAATTAAATTGTTTTTTAATTTGAATGAGCAAATAAATAATTTGGTAAGCAATCGAAACTAATGTAATCATATAGCAAATAAAAATGAAATAATAAAAAGTACAAAGATAAGAGATAGAAGGGCAAAATTGTATTTTACAATAATTTGATTGTTTAAATGAAATTTTGTCTTGGGTCTACTTCTATCTTCTCAACCTTTCAAGGATCACATATAAGATGAGAATTGAGTATTAAAAATTCTAGTAGATTAATCTACACTTGTAAACAAAGTGAGTGCAATTTTTTTTAGTGATGTGTCGTTGCTACATTGGTTGAATCTGTTGCAAAAGTTCATGATGTATATGATATGATATTGGGGCTTTGGTCAGTATACTGCAGACAGAGGGAATGAAAAATATGTTGTATCTGTTTTCATTTCAATAAAATTATTGCAATTTATTTAACATTTTGTTTAGAATAATGTCTAACAATTAAAATAATTGTCTGTAATAATTTTGAAATATTTTTTAGAATGTTTAAATAATTTTAACAGTTGAAATAATATTTCTCATATTCTTTAATAATGTTTAGATAATTTTAAGAATGATAAATAATGGTTAATAATAATGTTTCTAATATTCTGTAATCATGTATAAATAATTTTAAGAATGAAAAAAAAAAATTAAGAATTTTAAATAGGAAAGACATTAAATTGGCATTTGATAATTGAAATAATTTTTAATAATTCCAATATTTCTAATGTTCTGTAATAATGTTTAAATAATTTTAAGAATTACAAATAATTGTTGTTTCTAATATTCTGTAATAAGGTCTATTATTTCTTAAATAATTTTAAGAATGGTAAATAATTTGAAGAATGTTAAGGATGACAAATATTTTTTAAATAATTTAATATTCTGTAATAATGTTTCTAGTATTTTGCACTATTTGTATTAAATTACATTAGCACATTTTTATTATGCACCATTTTTATTATACTTGCATAGTCAGTAAGCTTTAAATATATAAATTGTTATGCTCTCCACATCATCCATACATTTAAACATTCCAAAAAATGAAAAAAGTCACCTCAGCATATCCACGGTAACTGCATATTAGAATGATCACAATTCATATCCCCATTCTTGCCTTTTTTTTTTTTTTTGACATTTTCTCGATTATAAGTTTTTTATATTTCATATTTTCTCAATTTTATAACAATATAAATATTTGTTTAACAAATTTAGTGAACAATTAAATCAGAATTTATATTATATTAATTCATAAAAAGTACAAATTTTAACTTAAATTTATATTCTTACATTTTCATAAAAATTTGAAAACTTTCATGTTATAAAAATGGTTTGTCATTTCTTTTCCTTTTATTTTTTTTCATTTTTCTAATCTTGTGCGCATGGATACTTTTATATATACACAATTAAATACATTTGCCATTTTTTTTAACCCATCAACATTACTAAACATTTTAATTTATTTTTAAAGGTTCTTTAATATTTTTTTTTACTTTAAACAATTTCTAATCTCAGATAACAGTTAACACTATATTTTATATATAGGTGAATGATTCTTTTGTATAGCATAAATCATTTTAAATAATTTGCCTGTCTATATTCAAAGACCATCTAACTATTTTAACAAAAAAAAAATTATCAAATTATATGTCAATTTCAATTTTAATAAGTGAGTGGACCCTTTTAAAGAAAAAAAAATTCTTATCTACAATTGTGCATCAGCGTTTATTTGAATAATTTTGTAAGTTTTGTTCCGACAAAGTAAGTTTTTTTCTTTTTTTTTTTTAAAAAAATACATTAACACTTTTAAAAGTTTTACTAAATTACAAATTACTTTCTTATAAATTTTAAAAACTTATAAATTACACCCTTAATCCATAAAAAAAATTACAAATTACTCCTTAAAGGTTCAATAAATCATGAAAATGTTAATTGATTAATTTTAATTTTAAACTAATAAATATGTTGCATAACTTTATTGAGAGACTTATCTTTTCATCTATAAAACATGAAATTTAATATCACATTTTATCATCAAAATATAATTTTTATAATCTAAATTTGGAAATAATTGGAATGTCAACCAATAATAAATTCAATGAAGGTTTTGTACCGAAGAATTATGACCTAAAAAATTTATATACATCATATTTACTGTTGACGGCAAAAAATGGTCCGTGCAGAGAGAACCAAACTTCGGCCAACAAGGGGTTCTTTGGGATCCCTGACCTGTTCTGGGATGATTCGCGTGAGGAAAATGAGTGACTGAGATTGCAGGAGAAGAGGAGAATAATAGAAGGAACACAGGATTTTACGTGGTTCAGCCAAATCCAGGATTACTG
>JANHAO010028149.1:0-10672 GCA_026873985.1 Saraca asoca
TTTGAACATGTTGTCTTTTAGTACAGGAAGAAGAGGCTGTCCTGGAGTTATGCTTGGGACTACAATGACTGTAATGCTGTTTGCTCGGTTGCTTCATGGCTTCAGTTGGGGTGCATTTCCCAATGAGTCAGGTGTTCATCTTGCTGAGTCCAAAGATGATATTTGTCTTGCTAAGCCATTGCTTGCAATGACAAAGCCAAGATTACCAGCAGAATTATACCTCACTGATTAAGTGGACAATCTGTTCAAGACAAGGTGTTGTGAAGCAGTATCAAATAATTAATAAATCCACTCCCATATTCGTTTTGGACGTGGAAGTATTCTAATAAAGGGTGATAGGGTGAAAGGGAGGTTTTTATTTACTTATTTTTTTAATTTATATGGAAGTAAACGTTGAAAGTGAAAGATAGGATGTGAAAATAAATTAATTAAATAATTAATAAAAAAATTACGAAAAAAAAATATCCTATTGTCAAAATTTATTATGAAAAAAATCTTGTATTTAAAATTTTATTATTATTGATTAAAAATTGATGGACCAAGTGGTGAGTTTTTTGTTAAAACAATCTTGCTAATCAGCTTTTGTGTTACATGTTAATAATATCTTTCCATGCCCAAAAGAGACACATGATCTTAATATCTAATTTATTGTGAGAGAGATTAATTCATTAGATTCATATACATAAAAATTTAAGATAGAGATTAATTCATTAGATTCATATACATAAAAATTTAAGATCAAACTATGATACAAAGAAAAACAAAACTTTCAAAAAAAAAAAAAACATGGTACTACTTGAAACAAGTATACTCAAGAAGATTTGGTATTTGATTTTAAAGCAAAATGTTCTAATATTCTTACAAAATGTAACAACATGCATTTTCTTAAAAAAAAAATCTCTATATTTATCACATTATTATTTTATGTAAATTTCAAGGAGTACTAAAATATTAGTATAAACAGATTTTTCATGATTTTTTTTTTAACTATTAAAAGGAAAACATATTAATAAAATAGTCTGTTCATGAATACAGACTACCTCTACTATCGAAGGGACTTGAGATATAGAACTAGACTCATTCCTAATTATATTGAATATCCAATGTGCACACTCATGAGCTATTATATTACCTAAACAAGTAATCCAATAAACTGAAAGTGCTGAATGATCTTCTAAAAAAACTTTAACATCTTCTACAATAGTAGTAATTAACCAAAGACTTAGAGAAAAACCTAATATAACATCTACAATAATTTTACAATCACTTTCAATAAGAAATTTCTTAGCCCGCAAAGCTCGAGAGGCCTCACAAGCTTTGACGATTGCTCTTGCTTTAGCTTCCAAAGCAAAATTGTATTTCCATTTTTCAAACCACATACCCTGCACTACTCCACCTTCATTCCTTGTAAGTATTGCTATGGCTACTTAATTGTCTTTACAATCTGTATCAACACACAACCTAATGCAATCTTTGGGTGGGGTATACCAGCATGTTGGAGGGATGGCAGTAAACGATGGTGCAATAGTGACATGCCTTGATAGCTCCATCTTGAGATAGTTCTCAGTCAACATGCCAATTCTAGTCAAATCCACCCTTGAATTATTGAAGATGAGATCATTTCTTGTTTCCCATATTCTTTTCAATATGATGGCTGTTGTAATAACCTTAATTTCCATATCCTACTGTAGAAAAGAACCTAACTTGTTTGTTTGCATGCACAACAATAGCAAGAAAATCCAGAGTTAGTGAAAGTTAAATTTGTAAGTGTAATCCACGCAATTTGAACCACATGAATCTAGTTACATCACAATTTGCAATGATATATAAATCAATTTCTGTTGCATCATTGCACAAAGGGCATCTTATATCTGTCAAATTTGCAAAATGGTGAATCCTTATTCTTATTGGAATCACACCTTTGGAGAACCTCTACAATACAACCTTCAACCTGTAATACATCTTGGAGCTCCATAATTTCTGTCATATCTTTGCTTCATCCCTATGGTATGTTGATTTTATAGAAAATTGACCAGAAGATTCTAGTAGCTATACCAATTTATCCTCATCGTATTGAGGGATTCTAAATTCAATGACCCTATCAGCATCCTCCTCTCCAACAATGCTTCGAACCATTTCTCCATCCCAAACCCTAGTATTTGGTTTCCATATACCTATCATGTTCAGTTTGTAATTGCTAGGCCAATTTAGTTAATAAAGCCTTATTGATGTCTAAAAATCTTTTGAATCCCAAATCTACATCCACTTTTGACTAACATAAATGAACACAACTAATAGACATATAATAATGATTTTTATCCTCTCTCACATTCCACCAGAACTTTCTAGCTAGGACATCAAGATTATGATAAGTCCCATATAGGACTTTTAAAATGGACATAGTATATGAAAGTATGGATTTTAGAGTTAAGGAAATCAATATAGCTCTACCCTTCATGGCAAGGTTCTTATTTTACATCCTTGCAGTCTATTGTGAACCTTATCAATTATAAACTTAAAGTTCTTTGTTTTACTTAGTTAAAAGAATTGGTATGCCAAGGTATTTTGCATCCTAGTTAATACCTTTCAATTGTAATATCTCAAAAATATCCCTCTTGATTGCTCTGCAATTGTTAAGGGAATTGAAGATACTTGATTTACTATAGTTCATCAATTGATTTGACCATCCTTCATATTTAGACAGACAAGCTTTTAGGTTTTCAACTTCTAATTTGTTTGCTCTTAAGAAAATCATAATGTCATCAGCAACCATTAGATGGGAAATGTTGAGGGCAGCTTGGGCAATCTTCACCGCATGCAATAAACCTTGTTGTTCAACTCTTGTCAGAACTCTAGTCAATACATTAGAACACAGTATAAATAGGTATGGAGAAATTGGATCTCCCTGATGAAGACCTTTGGTTGGTGAAAATTTACTATGCAGGCTACCATTGAGTAGAACCAAAAATGATACAATAGTGATACATTGTGAAATCCAATTAACAAACTTGTTTGAATATCCAAAATTTATAAGGATCGTCAGAATGAAATTCCACTCAACCCTGCCATATGCCTTCTACATCTCCAGCTTGATTCCCATCAGCCCACATTTTCCTTTCTTCTTCTAAATTGTTCCTATCAATTCTTGAGCTAATAAACCTTTTTCACAAATCCATCTCCCAGGCATGAATGCAGCTTATGATCGCGCAATTATTCCTTTTAATGAGTCTATCATTCTATTTGTCAAGATCTTTGATATAACTTTACATAGTAGATTGCACAAGCTTATAGGACGAAAATCTATAAATGCCTTAACTTTATCATGTTTAGGAATTAAAACTACATGAGAATAATTAACCTCTTTTAGAAAATACCCATGTTGAAAAATAGATTGCATTGCCTCAACCATTAACTATCCGATAATGTTCCAACATTCTACATAAAATAATCCTAGATAGCTATCTAGGCCGAGGCTTTTATTAGGATTCATTTATTTGACCACACTATAGATTTCCTTAAATGATGGGATTTTAATTATTTTGATATTTTTCCTCCTCATTTATCTTCTGTTGAATTAGACCATCTAAAATAATTTCTTATAGATTCCCTATCTTGTAACCAGTTATTCTTTGAAATATCAATTGGATGAATTACTGTGACTTTTTTTTTTTTCTGGCCTAGTCAAGAGTCGGTAATAGAATAATGGGATTTATGGGAATTGAACTCCTAATTACACAGAAAACTTAAATTACAAGATAATCAATAAATAATAAATTGATTTTCAAATTTTTTGTAACTACATAGGAAGTTAATTAATAACCTAAGGCCAGCGAGAGAAAAATATGTTTCCAAGTTGGGACATGGTCATAAGTTGAAATTTGGGAATCAAACAAATAGTAATGCTTTCAATTTTTCTAATAAAAGCTGTACTTCGTTTGCATTATCATGTTCCCCTTTTCGTGTGAAAGCAAAATCCTTAAACAAATGATCTTTAACTTTTCAAGCCTTAATGCTATCCTATTGGTCCTGGTGGAGAAATTTTCCAGTTTTCTTGTTTGAGTTTGAAGAGTAGTGTAGAGATGAGTGCAAGACCAGTTGAATTCAGTTCGTACCCTGGTAAGATAAAAAATTCTTTAAATACCTCGTTTAATTGCCAGTTAAAAGCTAAGCTTGACTGTATGAATCAGAATATATCTTCAAAATTAATATAAACTAAACTGATAATATTAATCATCGGTTTAATCTACATAACTTGTGTAAATATCTTCTATGCAAGAATTTCACTGTGTGTAAGATGCTAGCTTGAGCCCATGTCATTTAAAGAGTATTAATTAATAAACAATAAAATTAGATAAAGACCTGTTTCTTGCAGAGAGGTTCAAATGCCAGTGATGACTTAGCAGAGAAGAGCTCAGTCGTCAAGATCCTTCTAAGCACTCTCCATTCTGGCCCATAAGGAACAAAAACAATGGAAACACTGTCGTAAAACAATTCCCAGACAGCCTCCTTGGCCTGAAGCACTTCATAAGCAATCTTTGGTGATGAAACCTCAATAACTGACTTTAGACCCATCTTGATTATCATGTCCCAACTTAGGGTACAACTGGGATAGGAAGACATTTGGCGGAACTTCTTACAAACCTAACACATATACTTATAATACAATTTTTTTTTCTACAAAAGACTTAATGAAATTCATAAATTGAAATTTCCTCAAAAACACTTGTATTTCTATTTTGTTTCAAAGAAAGATTTTCACCAAAAATTCAATAAAATTTCCTCTATTTCTCGAATGTTTGTCAGGGTCATATGCCCTTAATATAAAACAATATACAACCATTGTGCACATATATATGCAAACTCAACCAATGCAACAACTGTCAATACATATCCTCAGACTATGTTCAACTTAGAGGTTGGGTTGAGGTTGCCAAAACTAGTATCCTAAAACTAAAATGTTTTATAATATAGAGCAGTTAAGTTTCATTAAAACTCAATGAGTGAATAAACCACTGGAAAAATATAAATTCTAATGAATTTAATTAATGTATCTAAGTACCAAAATCACTTTACTAATTAAATTCATCCTTAATAAAACAATAACTTCCTTTCATGGTTTTAAAGAGGTTTTGAAGTACATTTTATCAATTTGAAAGATACTCTTTATAAAATTTTGAGTTTCACTCCGTAACTATCAACCAAAAAAAAAAAAAACTAACAAAAGTCCATGGAATTGATGTCTTTAAGTAGCAATACGTTGACATCAGTCAATCCATAACTCATCAAATATAAGAATACTATTCAAACAATTGAAAAAGGTCAATTTCAATAGATATAACAAGACAAAGTTTAAATTTAATATAGGAGTCAAACCTAAAGAAGATCATGCTTCTACCCTTCAAAACTACCCTTCAAAACTTTCCCAAACATATAAAATATGAATCATGACATGTAATTTCAAATATACTCATCAAGATGAAAAAATAGGTAAAAATATTTTACACTTCTTAAATCTATGTGTGTCAAGATACAAGATCTCAATATACAAGTAGGATCCATCGGAGAATTTCTATGGATAACCTCACATAACAATAATTAGTCGTCATCATTCTCCTTATCCTTCCATCAGTTATTCTTCCTTTATCGCTCTATTAGTTTCATTTTTCAGTTCAATTCTATTCACAAGTATACTTAGAGGTTTTCTAAGAAATTCCTCAAGAATCCTCTTTCTAGATGAAATCACAATAACTAATATATCATTAGGCATTTTCATAAGTAATAAATACATTTTTAATATAACTTGATGAAAAGATCACCAAACATCAATCATTCACATTTCAAAAATCAAAGTTTCCAATACATGTCAATCCTTCCCCATATAAGTATGCAATACAATTTCAAATCACTCAAAGTTATAGAGTTATTGTCATAGCATAGCAAGCTTCCAATAGAAACTCATAAACAAATGCATCACATCTAATATATCTTATAAATATTTATAGATCCTTAAATTGAAAATATAAGCTTTATATATAAATCATAAAGTAATGTTCAAATCAAATCAATAAATGAAATTGTGTTTTATATAGTTTACATCTACTTAGAGAAAGGGGTAAATCACCCACTCATCAATTTCATGTAACATATTATTTAAAGATTCAACAAACCACTATTTCAAAATAGCAAGATTTTCCGCATGAAACATATGAAACATTGTTTTTTTTTTTTTTTGAAATATATAATGTACATGCTGTTTGCAACGACATATCAAATTATTTTCGAAGATAAGTAACTAGAGAAAATTTAAGTTAATTTGGAATCATAGTGTATTATAATCTCCAAGTTTAAAATAGTAAGTGAGATAGACCTTTGTATAAAAGAGGAGTAAATTATCCACTCATAATTCCTAAATTTTGCAGTTTTAGTTTCAAGGACTCCTTTGCTTGGATCCTCAAACTCCTCGAAGGTCCAACATGGTGTATCCAGGCCTTTGAAGCTTCTTGAACTCCTAACAGTATATAGGAATCATTTCTTTATATATGTCGTAAACAAAATTAGATTAGGCTATTTTACCTAAAATTTAAACTTATCTCCCTTAAATGTCAACTAAAACAGTCTAGCTCAACTTACCATCTCGAACACTAATACCCTGTATAAGTCCTACTTGCACTCAAGCTAATCTTCCATTACTTACGCATCTAAATTCCTAACTTCTTAAATTTAAAATCTTTACCTCAAAAGCCAATTAACACTTAAGCTTAATAAAATTATCCGATTTAACACTATTTTGCTTAAATCCAACAATTTAAAAGGACACCCTTGCAGTGATCAATTTGTAAAACTCACGGCTTAACAGAAATTCAAGAAGCTACGGCACACAACTACAGATTTCAACATAATTAGTAATCCCCATTTTAACTTTGCTCAAGCCAGTTAAGTCACTAAAATCTCAATATTTACTTTCTACTATACTCATTTTAATTAAATCCATAAGCCTTAAGTCAGGTCACCCAACTTCACCTACAGCTCTAAGCTAACCCATCATTCTTAAAATTAGAATCATTATGAATGGGACGGGAAGAATTTACCTCAAGAGCAGCCCGTTCTGGTTACATTAAGGGCGAAGGCCAACTGATTTCAGCTAGCCACTGTCAAACACTCATCAAAGCAGCAGTGGCAACCCAAGCTGGAGGATCGACGAAACTCCAACGATATGGACGGCGATTGGCTCGGAAAATCGGCAACAGTAGCGAGAGCTCAACCGGACGGCCCAGCTTCAACGGAAACAGGGGAAGCTGTCCGTCGGGGTTAGTTGCCGAAACGAGCTGCCCGCTTCAGGTGTTGAAGTGGTCGTCGGCGAGGATAAACGGACATTGGTGGCTAGTCAGGCAGAGGCGGAAGCAGAGTTGCTGCCTGAGCTCTGCTGGGGTTTCGGTTGATCCTTCACGAGGAGAAGAAGAAACAGGACATCCTGCCCGTAAAGAAAGGGAGATAGGAAATAAAAGGCTACTTGGTACAGTTGAGTCCACTAAAGAAAATATAGCTGAGTAAAACAGGGAAAAGTAAAATAAATTAGTAATAAAGGAAAGTAGAAAATCAATAAACAATAAAAGAAATAAAGCATATAGTATAGAAAAATTGTATAAAAGTGGTCATTTATGGTTTGCATATATTTAATTTAATACATGCTTAGTTCACATAGGATAAATCTAATAAATAAACTTAAGTTTTCAAATTTAATGTCATGTAGACAAGTAGATCAATAATACACATTTTTTACCAAAATAATTTAAAGTAGTATTTTAAACAAATTTTAGTTAAATTTTAAAATCTAGCTTGTTAAAGTATATTATGTATATACAAATTTTAGATTCCAAATTATTAAAAGTAAGATACGCTCAGTATTAATTAAATAACTATATAATAAATAGAATATTAAATATGTTTTTATAAATTGTACAATCTAATCAAACAAAGTTTCAAAGGAATTTAATAAAAATTATGCTACAACTCTTGTCCTAGAATAAACCGACTTATAACATGTGTTGTTTTACTAGTTAAAATAAATTGTACTTTTATTTACTTAAAATTTAGTTAAATAATTAAACAAAGTCAGAACACTACATCTAACTTAATTACTAAAAGTAATAGTTTTGAATATTTCTCAAAACTCTTCATAAGAGTCATTTAAAAAGGGTTTTTTTCATAACAGGCCCATATTTCTTTGACAGGTGAAACAAATCTTCATGAAAACGTTCATTGGTTTGAGGAAGAATTCCAACAATGGGCCATCTTATAATTGGTTCTGGTGGAGAATTTTTCCAGTTTTCTTGTTTGAGTTTGAAGATCAGTAGTGGGGAGATGAGAAAACATGCTGCTATTGCAGTGAGCAAAACAAGTGGTGTGAAGAGAAAAGATAAGTACTGGAAATAGCTAGAAATGGCACCAAAAATGAGACTGTCCGACATTGGGTTTTTCTTGAATCGGATTCGAAAGAGGTTACGGTGGATTGTAAATACTACTAAGGGATTTTATAGTGAATCTTAAGATGATTAGTCAATTTATTTTCGTTGACAGTAGAATTTAATTCAGTACAAATCCAACCAACTTAAAGAGTTCTTATGACTTAAATTATAATCTGGTTGTGCAAACGAAGGATGAAGAGATCAAGAGAAAGAACCATAAGAATGCAGAAGGATTTTTAATGTAATTAGGCTAAAATCGGACAACACCGGTCCATACATTCACGATATTATTTTATTATTTTGATGAAATTTTTACAAAGTTTCGGTATGATTGTCAGACTCCTTTACAATGATATCCTCCCTCTTATTTATAAAGACTGAGGACGTTATAAATGTAATTACATAAAGTGTATTTCTATTATATCAAGCACATCAAGTAATAAATATAAGTGACAAGTACGGCTTCTGCAGCTTGCTGGCCAACTTTTGTAGATTATTTTTTGCGGATGGGCCTGTGTTAGCTGCTTTTTGTAGATTGGCCCCACAAACTTGGTTTGAGAGGGTGCCTCCTTTTAGTTTGCTCTCAGCGAGTCCTTAGCTGGGTGAGATGTTGCGTCCCGTAAACTAGGACTCTGGGTCTGGGATTGTTGTTGGCTTTCGATTAGCGAGATCGACGTCGCAAGCTTGCCTTTTAGTGATGCAAGCTCACGTAAGACAAAATATTGACTATGCGATTTGGGATTTATCCCCTAGTGAGCTGCCGTTCTTAAGCGATTTGAGTTCTTTTCTTATTTGAACTTATCAGTCGTTGGGTTTTTATCAATCTACTTTGTGCAGTACTGGAATTCACCCATAACAATTTCTTTACTCAGATTATCATATTATAAGATCAATAAAAGTCTAATGTAATAGGATGGTATAAAAAAGTTCATTCAGTAAAGTAGTGGATTCGATTAGGAGTGTTTATATGAATTTTCTTAATTCAAATAATTTTTTCAGTTTACAATTTAAACAATTTCATTTTCAATCAATTTAAATTTTAGAATCAATGTTAATAATTTAAGATGATTTAAAGTATTTTTAGATAATTAGTATCAGTTTGAACACGTTGTAAATCTTTTTTTTTTTCAAATTTAATCTTGTCATAGTCCACCAAATTGATTCCTATTTAGGCTCAGTTTTTTTTTTTATAACATGACAGTCTGGTTATCTTATATTTAAGTATTAGTAACAATCATCTTGTATAATTATCAGACTCACAATTTACATAAAGTCTATAGATTTAGGGTTTACTTGTTCATTGTATTTACACGTGAAATCTCTAAATATTACATGCAAATGTAATATTTAAATCAAATATAAATCCGACAATATAATATTAAATAAAAATCAACTTGCAACCATCACAAGTTTCAAATTATTACTAACCTACAACTGTATTACTTAGTATTTATTCACTATAAAAAAGTTTGCATTTAGCGGCGGTTATATCATGTATTTAGCGGTGGTTTTAACCCCTGCTAATGTCGTTCGCGGTGATTTGCCAAACCGTCGCAGTTTCAAGTGTCGGGGAAGTATTTAGCGGCGATTTCTACTATATTTAACGACGGTTTAGCTAACCATTGGAAAATCTGAATTTATCAGCGATTTCTTTTGGATTTAGCAGCGGTTACATAACCGCTGTGAAATACCGTGTAATGGAGATTTTGCATGCATTTAGCGGTGTTTTTTTTTTAATTTTTGAATATTTTTTTGTATTTTGTAGCTGTTTTCTGAACATTTAGCGGCACTTTTTAAAAAATTTTCTAAAAAATATTTTTCCTACGAACATTAGCAGTAGCTTTTTTTTGTAATTTGCGGCGATTTTTTCAAAAAAAATTAATTTTTTTTTAATTTGGCAGTGATTTTCCTTATGTTTAAATGCATAGTATAAACTTTTTTTGATTTATTTTTTTTTTGATTTTTTTTTAAATTTTTTGAAACCGCCGTTAAATGCATAGTATAAACGCCGCAAAATACAAAGAATTTTTAATTATTTTTAATGAACCGCCGCTAAATGCATACGAAAATCACCGTAAAATACAAAAAAAAAATCACTAAAATTTTGACATTAACTGCCGTCGAATATGTTATTACAGATTTTTTTTTTACCTGTCCTAATTTTTTGTTTATCTACTAACCCTGTTACAAGAATAATATATGATAAA
>JANHAO010028150.1:0-10707 GCA_026873985.1 Saraca asoca
AGACAAACAAAATACAATAATTCAAATATTTTTTTCACTATTATAAATGTTTAATTTATAATTTACATAAAATAATTACAAAATACAATTATAAAATTTAATTTTATTATGGTCACATATTTCATGCAATCATCGTTAAACCCGTGCATAGCACGGGCGCATTACTAGTGTTATACATAAAACCATATTCTTTCATTCCATTGTGTGTGTGTGTCTATATATATATATATATATATATATATATATATATATATCATATCTTATAGCCACCTCTTTTGATGGTCTAACATTCTGCATGTGACGTTAATAGCTTAATTGGGAAAGCATGCATTTAATATTGCTACTATGTGCATGTGATATTCTATTCTGTAATGTGTGAAAAAGATGCATCAAAGATAGCTATCTCTTTATTATGTGTATTTAATTGGGTAGAAAGAAAAGGAGATTTAAATATATAAAAAAATTGAAAGGTTAAACAACATAATTATAATTATTGCATTGATCAGATATAATAAAAAAGTAAATTTACATAGACTGCACGAATTATTTTAAAAAAAATTAATGTCAATGTTCTAAATTTTCGGTCATTTCACAACTGACAGCTAATTAAGTTGTGATGGCACGTATTGATTGATGTCAATGTTTGAATTTTTGAACAAATTTATAATGAAATCTGCTATATATTATACAACTAATTGCTAAGCTGTGATAACACATCTAACTTATTTATGCTACCTTACCTCTTCACATGTTTAATGGCTTTTCATTTTTTAATTTAAAATTTGTATACTGTAAAAAAAGTACTAATTGTTTGTTATAAATATTATTTATTGAGTACATATAAAATTAAATAAATTTAGTTATATCCTCTACTCATGAAATTGTATGAAAAGAAAATTCATTATAAATCAATATAACAGAAACAATCATACATGGTATTTAAATGTATTATAAATTAATCAAAGACAAATATATGTTGAATTTTTTTTTAAAAAAGAAATATTAAAAGAAAACTACAGAGTTTCTGTAATGTTATAATAAAGCGGTACCTATAGATATAGAAACAAAAAGAGGACAAAAAAACAAGAATGAGGATTTCTATATATAAAAAGAAAAGAATTTATCTGTAAGGAATTTGTGGCCATGCCAATTAGATTGTACACCAAAACAAAATTTTCAAAACCATATACAAACCGCAGATTGATTGTGCAATAATTTAAATAACAGAAGAGTTTAGAATGTAAAATACCTTTTTTCTGGTTGATGTGCATTTTAAAATTTCAAGAAAGGGCAATTGCAACTCCTCTAAAACAGCCCACACGATCAAACTCCGCCTCGAACTCTTTGCTAGCCAGTGATGTGTGGTGGTTGTGCTTCAGAGAAAAGTGATAGGACAACTTGTTTTGGCTTTTGACAGTCTCAACACATGAGAAAAATGATATGGTTGCGGCTACTATGTTTATACCTTATTATTTATAATGCCTCTTCATAAACATGCAAGGTTTTATAAAACCTTATTAGTTATAACTGAAAATTATAAGTCATTTTAGTTACTTAAAATTTGTCTAAGTCCATTTACTATCTAGTAACTTAATTAATTTCCTATGAAATAATTATGGATACATCCATAGAATGTGTGAGATCCCTTAAATTCATTGTCAAACTTATAATGGAACAAGATTATGTAAAAAAATTACATATTAATTTGTACAGAAATTAGAACACAAAATATAAGCAATAGTATACTTTTTGTGGAACTCCATGAAATTAATCATTCACAAGTGTGCATAGGTGGCATAAGACTTCCTCTCCTTCCATATTGTGTGGCTTTCAATGGAGTAAACTAATAACAATGATAAACTAAGGGTGGAGAGGCGGCTTAGCTAATATAACGAAATCCAAATTGACCCTCACTTCATGGGCCACTAAAAGGTATATGCCTACACTTGAGCCACCTAATAAATTTATCTTTCATAAACCTATAATAAGTAATGTATCACTTTATTAGACCTAGGCTCTAAAATATAAACTTCTTATATCATTATTCAACCAGTTTTACCAAAACCAAAATACTTACAATTAATGGTACACACAAAAAAATTCTAACATTCTCCCACTTAGACAACATTAATTATAAATATTTTATTTTAAAACATTTTATTTGAAAACAATTTTCAAGTTGAAAACAAAATTTAGAGCATGTGGTCACAATTTTGAAAATGCACACAAGAGATGATCCCTATTACACGACTCAGTCCAAAGCAGTTAGCAACACTGAACATGGCCATAATTACATTATTATCAATGCAAGACTTTTCATGGTTACAAATATTATCAACTGCTCAAACATGAGTCATTAATGTGAAAGTCTAGCAAAACAAATTGCACCAAAGGCATAATCTAGCAAAACATGCTATTTTTCAAATCAATCCTCAACGATTTCTCTATAACAAGCTCAAGAATAAGGCAGAGAAATCTTCTAGCAACAACAAAGTTAATTGTCTCAAGATTCCAAACACTACTACATAAACACACTTACATATGTCACATATGCCACATCAGTTTGGAAACTGACATCTATCTAAGTGCCATTGTAGGTTAAAATAATCCAAATCGAATTGTTAATTGATGTGTAAAAAAAAGAAACGATGTTAATTTTTAATCTACAACCAATGTCTTTTTTATTTGAAAAAATGTTGACATATCTTTGTTTAATAAAAAATCAACATGAAATAATTTTTTAAAAAGGTTATAATGCTGACTAAGCTATGGTAGTATCATAAAAAAAACCACTAAAAACATAATTTTTTTATAAAAAAAAGGATGTCTTTTCTCTAAAAAAAACCTATTGTTAACTACATTTTTACAGAAATCTACTGTTATGTACATTTTTGCATAAACAACCATTGAGCCAAATCTTCATTCACCCAAATGCAATCTTAATTTTAACAACTTCAAACATTTTATTAGATCAATAAAAAATTCAAGATATTATAGAACTAATTAAAATTAAAACATGTTAAATTAATAACAAGTCTATATATTATTCTACTAAATTGAATTGGAAAAATCTTGGTTATTAATATTGTATTGTTCTCAATTTCATTTTAAGTATAAGAGCTTTGATTTCTTTCAAGCTACTGCAAGTTCATGCAAACTAACATGTTAAAATTAAATAATTGTCTACATATACAATAAACATATAATCAAGTATAAGCATTTAAACAAAAAATCAAATAGTTGTACACATATACAATTAAACACATAATCAAGTATAAACAACTAAACTAAAAATTATATAGCTAGTTGTATAAGCATCTAAACTAAAAATCAAATAGTTGTTTACATATACAATTAAACACATAATCAAGTATAAGCATCTAAACTAAAAATTATATAGCTAGTTGTATAAGCATCTAAATTAAAAATTATATAGCTAGTTGCAGGAGCGTCTAAACTAAAAATTATATAGCTAGTTGTCTACATATACAGTAACACATAATCAAGCATAAGCATCTAAAGTAAAAATTATATAGTTGCCTACATATACAATAAACACACAATTAATTACCTTCAATTTTTTCTAATTTTTTTGTGGGAGGATCTTCAACTCATATCCCTTCAACATGATCATTTCGCATATAAAGCTCCTCTAAGTTGCCTTTATCATTCATCGAAGGTAGTCTTGAAAAGAAATGGAGGGTCTCCTCAATATCATTACTTATGTTTTCTTCAACTCCATCACCAACAATCTGTCTCTTCCCTTGAAAAACCACAAACCACTTCTTATTAGTTGGGTCTGTAATGTAAAAAACATGTTTTACTTATGCCATTATGAACAATTCCCTCTTATGACCTTCCTCATTAAGATCTATCAATGTGAATCCTAACTTATTAACTCAGATATTGTTGTTATTTTCAATCCATTTTCATTGAAGCATAGGCACCTTAAATTTAATGTAGTCAAATTCTCATGTCTTTAATAACCCTGTAATATGAAATATTCATGTATATAGGATTTTTATCTTCGAAACTAGAAGCATGCATTGACTAAGCTACCAAAGTAACTCCATTATTTTGTATAATACTTCTCTCACCCTATTCCTTTGTGTAGAAAGAATACCCATTGATGTCATATCCATGATAAGATGAGACTTCCATGTAAGGCCCATGGGTTAACCATCTTATAGTCTCACACAAGGACACTTAATTAATTCATTACTATTTACAACATGTTGATCAAAAGTAAATTTAATAAACTCCTTAACTTCATTCGCATATTTTTCACTCAATCGATCAGCAGATATCCACCAACAATCTATGACTTCCTAATTTAAATTTCAACAAAGACACAAAGTTGATTCAAATTGGCATTTGAACTACATACTTTGATTCATTTTGTTTATGATGGATTTGAGTAGTTGATATTGTGACTGTTGTATCTCTAAAATTTAGTGTGAATCCATGGCTGCAAATACATCTCCACACACACCTAACATACTCCACACTCATTGACAACCCATAACCTATTTACATCTTTTAATTAGTATGATCCAAAATTAAAAAACAACTAGGTTACACAATTAAACATAAGTAGCACACAATTTATCTCATCCATGTAGCATCAATCATTAATAAAATTTAAAAGGGAAAGCAACAGTTACCTAAAAATAGAGAGAGTGAGATGAAGAATATATGTTCAAACTAAAAAAAGAAGGAGAGTGAGAGTGAGCTAGGTTTTTTGTTGTTGACGAGAAAGTGAGAGTGAGAGGGAGAGGGATATTGTTTTTGAATCGTTAGAGATGGAAGGGGAAAAAGCTAAGATTTCAAAGTAGCAAAAAAGCAAAAGTGACAGTAAGGTCTGCAAAAACTTTTTATAAATATAAAAACTTCAATATAACTTAGCAACAAAGAAAAGAAAACAATGTAAGAAGAATGAAGTTCCCTACCTTGATCAATTATGGTTTGAAATGCGAAGATCAAAGACAATCAAAGACTGCGAAGACAAATGCAGCAAGGGTTTGGGAATGATTTTGGGTAAATATTTCAGACAAAGGAGAGCAAAAAGAGAGTCAAGAGGACAAACTAGTGTATTACATAAAGGTGTCTAGACTATTACATTAAATTCACATACAAGCAATCTATTGAATAGCCTAGGAGGGAATCATTTATATGGATTAAGTGCATTATCATGTCTTCTAAATTATCCAAGCTCAAGTATTCCATCTCCAGGGGACCTAATCCAACTTGGAAGGCCATTCATTTCCAATTACATACTTTATGGGTCCCAAATTGAAATAGGTATATTCCTTGATTGATGACATTACCTTTCACTTGAAATCAAAATTGATATATAGTCACTTTTTCTAAGTTATATGCTACCTTTTGTGTGATATACAAGATGTTGTAGATAATGAGTTAAAGGTAGTTAATCCTATGATAGTGGTCAGTTTGAATATATTTGTTTTTATTTGAGATGATAACTTTATTTTCATTTAAGATAAGGAAGCTATTGAAGATGACTCATCTTCAAAAGTTGACGTGTAACATCTTGAAATAATCAAAATTTATTTTGATGATCCAAAAAGGGAAATTTAAAATTTTTTAGAATTTTGAAATTATAAATTTCGAGTTATGAGAAATCCAAATATAGTAGAAATTGATTATGGATTTTAGAAATTCTTTGAAGATCAAAGAGTTGATCATGAATGTTCAAGGAACAAAAATTTGCAATTTTGAAATTTTATTTCCAGAAAACTTTGGAAATTTGAAATAAGGGTTACGAATATTGAATAAGCATAAAATTTTAGTCATTATGAAGGTGTTTAATTTAACTAATTTATATTAAATTTTAATAAATTTTGAAAATTGATAAATGTGTTAAATTTAAGCTCAAAATGGAAGAAATATATAAAGAAGAAAGTGGTCAACTTGTAAATAATGAGAAGTTTACTTATTTTTTTCCAAAAATACCCCTTTCTCGGCCAATTTTCCTTCTTCTTTTATTTGGCTTCAACCCAAAGCAGGTCATGCAAACTTCATTTCTTTTTCCTTTATAAGCCTCAACTTTTTCTCTCTAAGCCTTCACTCTCTTGCTCTACAAGTGAGCTCCTTAACTATTTATATTATTTTCTCAGATTTTCACTATCGAATCCTCTCATCTTCCTCTTTATTTTGACCTCAAAATCATATGATTCATTGAGTATAACTTGACTTAAGAATTTTTAAAGTTTTTTGTCACTATTTATGGCACTGTTCAACCTATGAGTCAAACTAATTTTTCTGACATTTTGGAGCTCAAATTTGTCAAATATAACCATATTTATAATATAGAAATCATAATTTAATCATATATGACTAGTTAACAAGAGAAATCTATGGAAAAATGATTAGAAGTTAACATGCTCTTATTTTTTATTTTAAAGAGCATGGAAAATTTTGGTGAAATAATTGTAGTTTCTTATTTTAGCTATTGAGTTGAGTGATACATACCATTCTTATGAATTTTGACATGATTCTTACTTAAGATTTATTGATTTGTGGTGCAAGTTAGTAAAACAATAGGTCTTGAGATGATATGATGAAACTTGATGATTAAGTGGATTGTTGGAATGCTAATGAGTATGATGTTGGAATAGATGAATTTGGGTTTGTTTATGCTTTTAAAAACATGGGATAATAAGATCCTATAGTGTATCTTTTTATTGGAAATGGTTTCCCCTATTTTTTTGCTATTAATATGCAAAATTTGCTCATGTGAGTTGAATCATACCATTTTATACTAAACCTATGATCATGCTCATATAAACCCAATAGTTTTTCTTAACTGATTTGAATCAAATGTTGAACTAGGATCTCACAATTTGAATCAACCCATCTTTGATTCTGAATGCATTTAGACTACCCAAAAGTTTTCAAAATTTAGTGAGTAGTTCGCATTTTTAATTATATTTTCTTGAGTCAGATCAAGTCTTTTCACAAATAAGTTTCCAATTCAAATCGATTATGCTCGTTTTTCTTCAGCGATTCTAATCGCGATTCTAATTTCATATTTAGCAAATTTCACATTTTTCTAACAAATATTTACTTCTTTCTAACTTCTATCTTAATTCCTTGAGTTACTTTCCTAATCAATTCAAATAACTAAAACATAATAAATAAGAGATTATAAAAATGTAATTCATAAGTTAACACCATGGAATTGAGTTACTAAGCATACGTGAGTAACTAATCAATGAATTTTAAATCAATTTTTTTATGAGATAAGAAAGTACGAGGATGCTAGTGAATTATTGTAATTAGGAAATGCAATATTGTAAAGATATAATTGTTATTAGAATTATAAACATTTACAATGAATGATTATATGGTGCAAATCTTGTTTGTGTGTATGAAACATGAAATGATACATAATGTTATGAATGATGATGAAACATGTTGATATGAAATTTATAAGATATACATTATGAGAATGGAATGATTACAAACTTAAAATCTCTTTAAGGCTTGATATGAGAATGATACGTTATGATGAGAAATAATGAACCGGATCCTGGATCTACATGTTCTAATATGGTTGAAGGGCATAAGACAGGTGCTGGAGGGAAAAGGCTAGGTTTGTGTGAGATAAGGTGGGATTAGAGTAACAAGGAAGGCTATAATTGAATCATGATTATGCACTGCATGATTTATATTATTGTTGCATGATTTGTTGAAATGTGATGTCATGAAATTGATATATATATATATATAATGAATTCGAAATGTTGACATATGGTAGTGAGAGCTAGAATTGGTCTAAAGTGGACTAATGTGCTGAGAAATGCATAATGTGAATTACCTCAATGATAAGTCTTTGAATACCTTATAATCCTTTACACAAATGACAAAAATACTAGCTATTTGTTGATGCTATGTATATATGTGTAGTAATATAAGGCTCTTGTTGTGTAATGAATATATATGTTTGGTACGTATCCATCTCACTAAGTCTCAGATTCATTATTCTATGGACTATTTTTCAGATACTCAAGAGTTAATAGTCAATCCCCCTATTGAAAAGTAAGATGGATAATCAATCAATGAAAATCACAGCTAATTCACCACTACGGTTGACAGTCCATTACAAGCATATCAAATTAAGATACATTATATCACAATCCTAGGCCTCGTAGGACGTGAGGTGTTAAATGAGTTAGAAATCATTCCTATACAACCCCTTAATGTACTAATGATGATGGCTATGAGTTAGTTAGATCCCTGGGGAATCTACCATGCACGTACTTTTTGCTCATCTTCTAAAAATGTACAAAGTATGGCTATCGAATCCTTAGGGATAGAGTTAGTCTAAGCTATACATTTAGATCCATATGTGTTATAGGTTAAACTAACTTTATTTTGTTTCATCCCTAAAGGAACCTAGAGTTTTGTAGAAGAATGTTCAGAAAAGTTAGCTAGGGAGATATAGTTGTATTTTGAAAAGTTTATGTAAAAGCAAAACTTAAGTGTCAAAGAGTCATATGCCTTAATGAGCAATGGCTTTGTACATTATGTAGGACCTAGCTTGTATATATATATATATATATATTAGCAGTTTGTGGTCACATGTGCTCCTTTCTCTTTCTTATCCATGCAATTTGAGTCATTGAAAGATAAAAAAATTCAACAAGTCATGAATAAAATGAATTGACAGAATTGAAATATAAGATAGTGATTATTAATGAAAGGAATGATATTCACGTCATTCATGACCAAGTGTCAGGGTCATGACATGAAAAAACAAATTTTCATTTCATTATCCTTTTTATGTTAATTTATAATAGTATTACTCATTTTTCTTCCATTTTTAATAATAATAACTTTTAAATTTTCAACTATTTGGACATTAGTGACCCTCAACATTTATGTAACTTTTGTGGTGCTTTGATATGGTTGATGAACGACTTAAGGAATTCAAAAGGCATACAAATTCAAGATTTTCTTTGTTATGGTAAGGGGAAGATTAAATTAGATGACCTATCTGCACCATCATAATATCTCAAATCACTCATATTTGATAATGAATCAAGTATGGCCAAAAACTTTAGAGAAAATATTCAAACATACAATACAATGTTTTCATTTACCTCAATAGGAGTTAGAATTGATAAATCAATCAACTCTAGAAGTGCAACCATCATAGAATTGGTAGTCTTTTGCTTCTTGAAGGCGGGATTCCCAAATTTACATAGTTTTATGTTTGTGATATCAACAATAAAGTTAACAATGGTATTTATGCTGTGAGGTATTCTTTTATATCTCATTTCATCTTACATCCTACATCTTTTATATTATTAATCTTATATGTTAATATATATATATATATATATATATATTTAAATGCAATTCTGATGGAAGGCAAAATGTAATTGATCCTTCTATTATAGAGAATTTAAAAAAAGATGTTAGATAAGTTCAACCCTCTTGCTCAAAAATTTAGAGTGGCTAGAGACTTACTCAAATTTGAAAATATTCTGGAGTTAAAGTTAAGATAAATGCAAAAAAGGGGTCCAAATTCACACGTATATAACTTACCTTTTTTGTCAGAAATGGCTACTTAATTATTAGTGACGTTGAAGGTCTCAATGAGTAAATAGATATTATAGTTCAAACTTAATCTGGTGAGTTACAACAAATCCATGAACTATATCCTTTGTATCTTCCATGACAATATCCATTACTGTTTATGATTGCTCAAGATGGCTATACAGAAAATATTTATCACACCAATTCTGTTGCTTTTCCCACAAGAAGGAAGCTTAAAGTTTCAATAAGGGAATACTTTGCATGGTTATTGTAGTTCGAGAAAATTCAAAATCCATTCTTTTATACCTAAGAAGACTTTTGCAATAATTCATCATTGATGGATATATAATGATTGAAGCATAACAATTATTTTACATTAGATTGAATCAAAAGAAATCAAGGGTTGATTTATATAGTGGATTAGAAGATGCAATCCTTTGAGGTGAACATGAAGAATCTTCATTTGGGAAGCATATGATTCTACCATCATCCTTCATCGATGATCCAAGGTATATGTTGCAAAACTACCATGACATGATGACCATATGTAATTCAATAGGATATCTAGATTCATTCCTGACTTTCACTTGCAATCCAAGCTGGCCTGAGATTACTTGATTTGTCACAATACATGGACTTCACCCACAAAATTGTCTCTAACTCTTATTTAGAGTTTTTAATGTCAAGGTTAACCATCTCATGAGAAATCTTAAAGAAGGCATTTTCATGTAAATTGTTATGGGATAAAATTAAGAAATATAATTTAATATTTTATTCTAATTAATTATAGTGAATACAATAAAAATTCCTATGGGATAAAATTTATTATATTAAGTATAATTAATTACAATAAATATCCTTAGATATATGTGATTCTAAACAAATTGATATATAATTTTGAATAATTAGAGGTGTTGAAGCAAAACTTTAATTATTCAAAATTATATGAATCACTAGACATTTAAATATCTCCATATAAATTGTTTAACAAAATTTCAAGTAAAGGCAATTTTAATAAACATGAACTAAATTACAATTATTGATCAAACTATGCATACCATATCAAAAATTATACATAAACAATCAAAGTATGTAATTTTTCCTAAATTAATTTCCCTTGGAAATTATAATATTCATAACAAA